>OX463852.1:8299108-8512578 GCA_949825065.1 Odontocerum albicorne | reverse complement strand
TTAGAAGCATTCCTTTTATTAATAAGCAATTCACTCAAACAAGGACGATTTGTGCAATCAAATTCAAGTCATAATACAATTACATGGGTGAGTAAAATAAAGGGTTTTTTAATAACAATTCTAGACCATTTAAAGTTTCAACTGATTATGCTTAAAAAAATTAACAATCGACCTATGTATGATATAAATGGAAAAGTTTCACGAAAAAAGAAGAAACGCAACATTCATTGGATGCGGCAAAGATGCGGCCTTTAATAAATAAAATCTGATAGAAGTATTTATTTAGTCAAAACTTTATTGTACAGTATGCAATAAACTGGGTTTATTGCCACTACCTACAGAGTACTATAAAACGGGAAACATATTTTCCTTTCACACACATACGAAATCTACCTGATTTTAGTGGCCAGTGCCAGATGGACTTTTTATTTTTTGTTAACACAAGTATTTTATCAATTAAGCCATGGTGGTCACGTCATTTGTAAATAACTTAGTAGTAACTCTGCATCCTAAGTAAATGTAGCTAAGCAAGTGAGGTAACCCTTAACATAGCATTGTAACACAGGTGTTATACTAATTTAGTTTTTTTTTTTTAAATCCAGTAATTTCAAATATGGCAACACATTCAAATACTATACATGCACTATTGTGAGCAGTGGTATCATCTGGTGATAAATATTGACAACGCTACAACCTTTCAAACGACATCGGGTCAACATGTCTGGACAGCGTGGGCGCGTTTTGAAAATTGGGGTAAATAATCTTTAAATATCTTATTAATCACTACATGTAGAGAAAAAATATTCAAACCATTTTAGTTGTTGATAATTCAGTTATGTAAATTTTGTTCTTGTTTTAGAATATAGAATCATTTTATAACGCTTATTGTGTTTTATAAAAAATGATATTTTGGCAATGTAACGTGGGTGTTACATACAGAAAAAAACCTATAAAGAAAAGTTGTGATTTTTTTTCCTCAATTTTCCTTCATAACTTACCATATAACAATGAATCACCAAAGAAAAACGTTAATATTTGGATAAATTGAACTTTGCCAAGATAAGGGTTAAAATGCATTCTTATCTTGTTTTTAGGGGTTACATTGTATCAATGTCAATCTAAACAATTTTGCATTTACCTTAATGGACCAGACCACAGCTATGATCATTAAATAAAATAGCATAACCATTATTTTTAAAAAGCATTGCAGTAAACTTTGTTTAATTTAAAAAAAAAATAAAATAAACTCTATCACTACAAGCGATCCCCGCATGAATATTGTTTGCAAAGTACTTTTTGTGAAGAGATGAATCTTGTTTCAGGAATGAGATCATCCCTGCCTGACGAATTACTCGTTTATATTAAGTTATCCGGATCTATTCGGATCACTATGAAGGTCGTCTGAAATTCAATAAAATGTAGTCTTAAAAAAATGTCACCCAAATAAAATGTTACTTTTGGTAGTAATTTAAATAGTTCTGATTTGTAACAACATATGTCACATTATATTGATTTGTGTTAATAAAACGAGGCACGCGATTAATATTATTAAATTTAAAAAGACCTCTATAATTCGTATGCAATTATATTCCAAGACTTGGATAACTTTAATATAAGTATATAAAGTATTCCCCAGAATATTACAACAATATTTAGAAATAGCTACTAGCTTTGTGCTCTTCTTTATTAATATAAATAACCTAGTGTAAATGAAACATTAAGGACAATACTTTGCCTCTGGAGTTGAGTAACCCTGTATAACGATGTACGCTATCGGTGTAGCATGTGTTCTATTAGAACGTGCTGATGATTTTGATAGCGACATCGTTATCTTCGTTTTAGTTGATTCTGCGTTATTTCTCGTACAGAATCATCAATATAGCGGATTGCTTATGTTCGATTGTCGTGATGATCTTGATTAATATCGGTTTATTTATAGACTCAGGAATGCGGATATATTTCGATAAGTGGACAGCGGGTAAATAAATAATACAAGTTTTGACAGCTGAATGGACGACAATAAAATGTATGTTTATTTCGCAGAGTACAGATAATTTATACCAGTGGATGAATACATGGGCGATATATATCTGCCTTGCTCTATCACATGTACTGGCGGTAGAAATATTATTTACATTTGGGGATGGCTAGCCAATTCGCGGGTACTACAAAAATAGTAAATATTACCGCCGCTCTTGACGTGTAGCTATCTATGAATACTTGATCGGTCAATGACCCTGTATGTTTATCAATTGACAATAATTAATTTAATTTAATTTGTGTTTTACAATTCGCTCGTTATTTTGACAATTCATTTAGGTAGGTGTACAGGTAGGTACACCTGCATCAACATGTAGGAAGGTTTCGATTCTGCAAAGCAACTTGCATCTTGTTCTACAAGTGAGCACATGTGTTTTCTATATCTCAAGATCTATCCATAAAATTCTCAAAAAAAACAATTTTTGTTCTATGTAAGCGTTGTTCCACTAAAAACATATCAAGTTCTTAACCGCTATAAAATAAGTTTTCAACAATTAAGTCTGCTCGGTGAAGTTTGGTAATATTTTGTGGTATCCATACATATATTAAACTTAAATATATATGTTAATATTAAATAATTTTAAACAATGGCTGTAATTTATTATTACTACTGCTTTTGTATCTCCATGTTAATTTAAGATAAAGTTTTTAATTTTTTGCCAATACTTTTAAGTACTTGTATAACTTGTCATATATTCATTTGCATACAAAAGACACTGTTGTGTCGTTAATAAAATAAATTACAAAATTGAAATAATTTAGTTTCAACCACGTCTTAATGTGATTATAATAGTCTCAAGTGTACATTTTAAAGTTTCGTGTAAAGCTATCAGTTGATATGCGGTATTGTTGTGTTTTATGTGATCTTTTTCTAACCAACACAAATAATTCAAAGAGTTTAACAAATAATAAGGGGCCAATATATATCCATGCGGTATACCACACTACGTCAGAAATTCATATTCTTCTTGGCCGTTAAAAAATACTTCAGTTATAGCATCTGCAGTCACTTTTAGACCGTATATCAATTTTGCTTTGGTTTTTGAGAGGTTGAAACACAAAATAAAAGAAAACCAAAAGACCTTACTTTTTGGTAAATAACATAAAAAGTCCACGGGAAAGCCCCTGTTTTAGTTTAATATTCACCATCAGCACCGCGACCCGGTGCCATTTATTTCTTGGGAAGCGCATTTAAGTAAAGATATTGTTCATTATTATGAAAAAGACTATTAGTATGAGAGGAGAAGATAATTAATCAGTTTTAAGCGTTTTATTTTCATTAGCAAATGGCATTCGTTGATTCCGAAAACATTTAAAATAAAAGAAAAACTTAAAAAAATTGAGCATTTAAAATTCGTATTTAAAAAAAATATTATTAATTAAGTGCTCTGATTCTTTGGGCACATTGCTTGTGATCGAGGAGACCGTTTAGTGAGGTTTGTGGTTACTGAAGGCGTGGAAGGACGACACACAGGAGGAAGAATCCCAATACGTTGGACTGACCAAGTGATAGACGCAATTGGACTTTTAATAACTGCCCTTCGAGCCGCGGAGTGCAGGGATGGATGGAGAGGAGTCGTCAGAGACTATCATGGGAGTCACGATGCTCAGTCATGAACTACACGACAGGATGGGTGAAATTTATTTTCCAACTACTCGTAACATAGTCCACGACATCGTTTGCGTTGATGTTACATTAGAACATAACTATGTACAAGTACCCGGTGGTAAATAATACACATCGGGCTTAAGAAAGAGACTGTCAGCCATAATCGTCTAACTTCGGTTTTGTAGAGCGTCGTCTCTGTCATTCATATACGTGTTCCGTCGCGATTTGTCAGTCGTTGTTAAGCGTTCTAGGAACAGAGACGACGCTCTACAAAGCCGAAGTTAGCCGATTATGGCCGACAGTCTCTTTCTTAAGCTCGATGTGTATTACTTACCGCCGAGTACTGTACTTAGTAATCTTCTAATGATGATATCATACATTTATAGTACGAGCGAAATGTTTATTTCTTTTAAATATACTTTGTGAAACGTTTTAAAGTATATACGAGTATTCAAATGTTTTACCAATATCCATCGCTAAGTAAAGTAAAGCTCAATTTTAGCCAATATTCAGGTGTAGTACCCGGCGGTAAGTAATACACATCGGAATTAAGAAATATACTGTCGCTTTATACAGCGTCGTCTCTGTCGCACGATGCGCTAACAGTCCGTGCGACAGAGACAACGCTCTACAAAGCGATAGTCTCTTTCTTAAGTCCGATGTGTATTACTTACCGCTGGGTACTTGTAAATGCTTTATATTGATTGTATGAATACTTGCTGTGACCTAGTTGGTAAGACGCCTGTCATATAACTTGGGGGTTGCGGGATCGCTTCCTGGTAATGCTTTTCATTTTATAAATGGTGTTTTAGTCTGGTTTTGACTTGAAGCCTTCTAAACATTATTCTGATTGGTCGGAAGAGATATCCCCATGGCAATACATCTGCTTAGTTATACCGTACATATACGTAATATACGCTTGAAATACTGTTCACGCCAAAACGACGTGACGTAAAATCAGCTAACATCCACGTGGACAGAGCGTGACCGTCAGGTGGGGGTAGACGAAGAGTGGCCATCCACGCGTGTGACGAGTGTCATCCCCCAGACAGTCAGTCGCCATCCAGGCGTGTCGGGAGTGTCATCGACCCGGACGGGTGAACAAAACAATTTTGATGTGACGATTTCTCGTTACTCGAATTGGTGTATTTATGTACTCATATTACAAACGCGTGTGTTACGTGCAGTTGAAATTTACTATATGTGGGCCAGTACCCAGTGCTTATAGGATCAACCCAAACATTGTGATAAAATAAGTGTGGTGTACATACGTCAACCTTTTAGCTCGAAACGACTTCCGCGCCATCACCACTAAACCTGTAAGTACCATTTCCTTTCCCATCGTGTATTGGGTTTGGCGTAAGCCAAACCATTTTGGTCCTACGATCCGTAACCAACCCATGAATACAGTCCACTAAATCTATCACAAACCGTTATCAAATACAGCCGCTTTAAAAAATTTTTCGATTCAAAAACATTTCACAAAAAATTCTCCAATCAAAACTTTCACATCTACACAGCCCATGTAAAATCGTAGATAATCCGAATCAAATACAGCCGCTTCATAATTTTTAAATCAAAAACATTTCTCCTTTCAAAAAGATAAATTCCTCAAAGTTTGTATTATCACAGAGCGAACAAAAATATTTCAAAAAAAAAAATAATATATAATTCTCAAGAGCAGTTTCTAATATTAACATATACAAATAACATGATAACACTTGCAAATAGCGATTTGTTCTAAATGTCTTTGGGGGGAAGTTCACAGTGTTTGAACAAGGAATTATTTATAATTATAAATTATAAAATAAATGTAAAATAATTTTAAGAATTGGTTGTAATATAATTTTTAAAATAAGGTTTCCCTTTCGATTAGTATTTTTTTCAAATTGCTATTAATTTTAAATCTCAAACTCTAACCACATGCTTTCTCATCTTGCTCATAATTCTGTCTGCCTTTTCTTCTTCTTCTTCTTAGATTTTTATCTTTGCTAGTTTTCTTCATTATTACAAAAATTTATTTTTTTCAAATTCAAATTTTAAAATCTCAAACTCTAACCACGTTCTTTCTCATCTTGCCCATAATATTATCTGCCTTTTCTTCTTCTTCTTCTTAGGTTTGTCCCATTTGCGTTTGCGTCGCCTTTTGCTCAGCTCTAATGTTCTTGGCCGGGTTTTGGAAAGTGGTAGGGTCTCTTTGGGGCCCGGCAGGCCTATAGCCTCCGGCACGGTCTGGTGACTTTGCGTTGCTCAAACCTGCAATGCAGCTCAGCTCAAATCAGCTCATACGCCACTCAACCCATACCCTCAGCCCTCTCGGCTGAGATCAGCTCATACCCTCAGCCCCCTCGGCTGGGATCAGCCCATAAGCTCAGCTCAAATGTAGCTCAGCTCAAATCAGCTCATACACTCAACTCATACCCTCAGCCCTCTCGGCTGGGATCAGCTCATACCCTCAGCCCCCTCGGCTGGGATCAGCCCATAATCTCAGCTCAAATGCAGCTCAGCTCAAATCAGCTCATACACTCAACTCATACCCTCAGCCCTCTCGGCTGGGATCAGCTCATACCCTCCGCCCCCTCGGCTGGGATCAGCCCATAAGCTCAGCTCAAATGCAGCTCAGCTCAAATCAGCTCATACACTCAACCCACACCCTCAGCCCTCTCGGCTGGGATCAGCTCATACCCTCAGCCCCCTCGGCTGGGATCAGCCGATAAGCTTAGCTCAAATGCAGCTCAGCTCAAACTCAGCTCATACTCTTAGCCCTCTCAGCTCATGCGGTTCAGCTCAAACTCATGCTTCAGCTCAAACTCAACTCAGCCCAAACTCGGCTAATACCCTCAGCCCTATCAGAGGATATCAGTCAAACTCAACTCAGCTCAAATGATAATGCCCAAGAATGATAGAGCCCAGGAATGATAGAGCTCAGGAATGATAGAGCCCAAGAATGATAGAGCTCAGGAATGATAGAGCCCAAGAATGATAGAGCTCAGGAATGATAGAGCCCAAGAATGATAGAGCCCAAGAATGATAGAGCCCAAGAATGATAGAGCTCAGGAATGATAGAGCCCAAGAATGATAGAGCTCAGGAATGATAGAGCCCAAGAATGATAGAGCCCAAGAATGATAGAGCCCAAGAATGATAGAGCCCAGGAATGATAGAGCTCAGGAATGATAGAGCCCAAGAATGATAGAGCCCAGGAATGATAGAGCCCAAGAATGATAGAGCCCAGGAATGATAGAACCCAAGAATGATAGAGCCCAAGAATGATAGAGCCCAAGAATGATAGAGCCCAAGAATGATAGACGCCACTCAAACTCAACTCAGCCCAAGCTCGGCGCATATCCTCAGCCCTATCAGAGGGTATCGGCGCCACTGTGGCTCAACTCAGCCCAAACTCGGCTCATACGCCACTCAAGCTCAACTCAGCCCAAACTCGGCTCATACGCCACTCAAACTCAACTCAGCCCAAGCTCGGCGCATACCTTCAGCCCTATCAGAGGGTATCGGCGCCACTGGGGCCAAACTCAGCCCAAACTCGGCTCATACGCCACTCAAACTCAACTCAGCCCAAGCTCGGCGCATACCCTCAGCCATATCAGAGGGTATCGGCGCCACTGGGGCCAGACTCAGCCCAAACTCGGCTCATACGCCACTCAAACTCAAACTCAGCCCAAACTCAACCCACTCAAACCCGGCCCAGCGCAAACTCGGTTCATATCTTCGGCCCTCTCAGCATATGCTTCAACTCAAACTCAGCTCAGCCAAACACAACTCATTTGTCTCTCAAATGCAATTCATTTGTCTCTCAGACGCAGCTCATTTATATCTCAAACAAAACTCATTTATCTCTCAAAATACAATTCATTTGTCTCTCAAACGCAGTCCATTTGTCTCTCAGCCCGCAACCCATTTGTCACTCAGCCCACAATCCATTTGTCACTCAGCCCACAATCCATTTGTCACTCAGCCCACACTTCATTTATTTCTCAGCGCTCAATCCTATCTCCACACCCTTCAAACCCGCTCTAAATGGCTTTCACCATCCTCCCCTCCTCAAATCGGAGAGCTCGTCCTAATAAAGGAGGACAACTTGCCGGCACTGAAATGGCGACTTGGACGCATCACCCGCACCATACCCGGCAAAGATGGAGTGCCACGTGTTGTGGATCTGGATACAACCAGTGGACAATTGAGAGGGCCGGTTTCAAAGCTAGCCCGGTTCCCGTTGGAGGTCCTCCCGGCCCCCCAGGATGTTCACGCCAAAACGACGTGACGTAAAATCAGCTAACATCCACGTGGACAGAGCGTGACCGTCAGGTGGGGGTAGACGAAGAGTGGCCATCCACGCGTGTGACGAGTGTCATCCCCCAGACAGTCAGTCGCCATCCAGGCGTGTCGGGAGTGTCATCGACCCGGACGGGTGAACAAAACAATTTTGATGTGACGATTTCTCGTTACTCGAATTGGTGTATTTATGTACTCATATTACAAACGCGTGTGTTACGTGCAGTTGAAATTTACTATATGTGGGCCAGTACCCAGTGCTTATAGGATCAACCCAAACATTGTGATAAAATAAGTGTGGTGTACATACGTCAACCTTTTAGCTCGAAACGACTTCCGCGCCATCACCACTAAACCTGTAAGTACCATTTCCTTTCCCATCGTGTATTGGGTTTGGCGTAAGCCAAACCAAATACTATACTTTACAAATTTAAGTAAGTATCCAACCGTCAAAACTGATCTGAAGGAGAAAGTTATCAAAATGTGGGAAGAGACTCCGAAAAGCCATTACTTCTTCTATCTTCTCATATAATTTCTACGATTTCTCTCACTTTTTATATTTCCTTCTGTAGCGACCGTGCGTGCGGTCACTGAACCCACTGAGGCGATCCTTGGCCGCTCAGTCATTGATCTTGCACTGTAAGGTGCGAAGGTCGCCCGCGCGGTCATTGAACTCACTAGTAGCGAAAAGCGAGAGCGAGACACCGACATATCTCTTGCCTCTCCTGCAGACCGTAGTATGAAATGTATATAGAACGCGCAACAATAACATTGTGTCCGGCGAAGCGAGACAGTGTCATGTTCTGCGCCGTTCTATACATTATAAATACAGACGCTTTCAATAAACTTTCTCTCTTTGCTTATCTCGATCAAACAACCTCATCCTTCTATGCGAAACACAAGTCCCTAAACTTCTTTTAAAACATCATTAATTTGATTCAACCATACTGTCTTTGATCTTTCTCGACAACGTCTTCTATTCACATTTGCACTATATATTGGCTTTGTAAGTGTTTCTTTATTCATTCATTGCACATTCCCAAACCATCGTAGAGCACTCATCTTCCCTTTATTCAACATATCAGCGTTAAGTTCACAAATATGTGTTCTTTATTATTACACAAAACAATAAATTCAATACTGATTGTTTTAAACTTAAACAATCCATCTTCGTCTCAACCTCTTTTTGATTTGGTGTTGACTCATAACGTTAAAGAAAGTTATCATTTTTACTCCTGGTGTTATGACGTGACTAATGAATGGTTAATGGATGCATCATCGATGCAGTTGATTACACATTTGTGAGCAATAAATAATATTTTCGACGATGACACAAATTATAACGCATGTACATATATGGTAGTTATCCACACTTTGTATCCCGATTCCGCGTTTTAACGTGATAAACAAGGTTTGCGTTGAGTTCCGGTACCGTGTTCTAACGCGATAAACTAGATTTGCATTGAGTTTAGGTCCCATGTTTTAACGTGATAAACAAGGTTTGCGTTGAGTTCCGGTCCCGTGTTCTAACGCGATAAACTAGATTTGCATTGAGTTTAGGTCCCATGTTTTAACGTGATAAACAAGGTTTGCGTTGAGTTCCGGTCGCGTGTTCTAACGCGATAAACTTGATTTGCATTGAGTTTAGGTCCCATGTTTTAACGTGATAAACTAGGTTTGCGTTTAGTTCCGGTACCGTGTTCTAACGCGATAAACTAGATTTGCATTGAGTTTAGGTCCCATGTTTTAACGTGATAAACAAGGTTTGCGTTGAGTTCCGGTCCCGTGTTCTAACGCGATAAACTAGATTTGCATTGAGTTTAGGTCCCATGTTTTAACGTGATAAACTAGGTTTGCGTTGAGTTCCGGTACCGTGTTCTAACGCGATAAACTAGATTTGCATTGAGTTTAGGTCCCATGTTTTAACGTGATAAACAAGGTTTGCGTTGAGTTTCGGTCCCGTGTTCTAACGCGATAAACTAGATTTGCATTGAGTTTAGGTCCCATGTTTTAACGTGATAAACAAGGTTTGCGTTGAGTTCCGGTCCCGTGTTCTAACGCGATAAACTAGATTTGCATTGAGTTTAGGTCCCATGTTTTAAAGTGATAAACAAGGTTTGCGTTGAGTTCCGGTCCCGTGTTCTAACGCGATAAACTAGATTTGCATTGAGTTTAGGTCCCATGTTTTAACGTGATAAACAAGGTTTGCGTTGAGTTCCGGTCCCGTGTTCTAACGCGATAAACTAGATTTGCATTGAGTTTAGGTCCCATGTTTTAACGTGATAAACAAGGTTTGCGTTGAGTTCCGGTCCCGTGTTCTAACGCGATAAACTAGATTTGCATTGAGTTTAGGTCCCATGTTTTAACGTGATAAACAAGGTTTGCGTTGAGTTCCGGTCCCGTGTTCTAACGCGATAAACTAGATTTGCATTGAGTTTAGGTCCCATGTTTTAACGTGATAAACTAGGTTTGCGTTGAGTTCCGGTCCCGTGTTCTAACGCGATAAACTAGATTTGCATTGAGTTTAGGTCCCATGTTTTAACGTGATAAACTAGATTTGCATTGAGTTTAGGTCCCATGTTTTAACGTGATAAACTAGGTTTGCGTTGAGTTCCGGACCGTGTTTTAACGCGATAAGCTAGATTTGCATTGAGTTTAGGTCCCATGTTTTAACGTGATAAACTAGATTTGCGTTGAGTTCCGGTCCCATGTTTTAACCCGATAAATTAGATTTGCATTGAGTTTAGGTCCCATGTTTTAATGTGATAAACTAGATTTGCGTTGAGTCCCGGTCTCGTGTTTTCACGCGATTGATTCCTTTTCGTTAAAAAATACATATCACTGGCATCTAGCAAATAGTTTTGAAAACAATTCGAACTTTAAACGGCAGTCTTCTAATTTTTAACATGGACGATACTCAAATAATAAAAATAACGCATGAATTGATTTATAATGGAGATCAATTACAGTCTCCAGGACCAAATAGAAAAGGAATTTGTAAGATAATATAAACAGGTTGTCAAAGAGCATGTCTAAACATGTGTTTATATGTAACATACTCCATCAACTGACAAAAGAGAAAAACTCTGCAGAACTTGCAAGATATACGAGTATGTAAAGAATAAGAAGAGAAGTGAGAACATGTACCAGGGTACATGTGTAAGGAGTGTGATGAAGCTCTCCACAAAGGAGTACGTTGACAGAATTACCAAACTAAATTCTTCTTCTTCTTCCTTTCCTTTTAGGCCTGTTGGCCTGTTATGGTCCTGCATCATCGTTTCCTTCTTGTGAAGTCGACTGCCAGCTGTCTTTCCATATTTTGGGAGTTCGTCTTGGAGGTCTGCTTGCTTGGGGGATACTGTCCATGGCCATTCTTACGGCTCTTGGTTCCACTTTGGATTTTCATATACTTGTTTTTCCAGATAGTGTTCTTTAAACATCCGGAAATAACTGCGGCCTTCTGTGATTGTTCAAGTACTTCACCATTAAAAAACTAAATTAAATTATTAAAGTATTTTAAATAAACATACAAAGTAATATTGCTAAATATCCTCAGTGAGATACAGGTAAAAGCCTAGTTTACTGGGGATACGACAAATGAAAGGCAACAAACCCAGATCCATTAAAATTATATGTCCAAATCAAATTACCTGTTGTTTTTCCTCAAATTGTGTATATTTCTTGTCATGTGTAATAATAAATAAAAATAAATAAATAAATAAAAAATATTAGAATATTTACTTAGATATAGTAATTTTAGTAAATCTTTAATAAAAATTAGAATCCTCAAAAACAAACTGGGTACTGGGAAAGGTTCATATGATTTTGATCGGGTCTTAAAGTGGAAAACATGGTTTTTATACCAATAGCATTATTTGACAAATAACTTTTCACTGAATTATGAAAAAAAAAACGAATAGATAAATTTATAGCAATCAGACTTAATCCAAAAATCGTGTGCTATTTATTTGTCTGATATATTTAATTTGAGTACTAAATAAAAACATACAAATTTTGGGGTTACTTTGTCTTATCACACCCCTTAGCTAGTGAAGTGATTTACTGTATCAATATGCATTGTTATGTACTTGTATGGTTCAGGCATGTGAAACTGATGAACAAAGAAAGACTAAGAAAACAAATATATAGTGCAAATATAAGTGGAAGACGTGAGAAAGAAAGCACGATTGGATCAAGTGAATGATATTTAGAAAGAATGAAATGTATAAAGTCAGAGAAATCGTAGGAGTTGTATGATAATGTGTATGGATGCAGAAGAGGCCAAAGATGTGTGTCAAGATTGAAAAGTCTGACGCTCTGTCTTCTCTGCTTATACCGGCACGGACATGGCGTGATTGTATAGGTATGTATGTACTTGTAGTCGACGGTTCGCCTTTCCATTAAAATGAAGTAAAATGCATATATTTTATTGTTCATATATACAAACATATTATCATTTCGTGTCCCTTGCGGAGTAGGCAGAGAGAACATATCTCCAAAGTTTTATATTCAAGCACACAATGTCGCCTTCTCCATATTCATACACCTCGTCATGCACGATCCTGTTATATTCATATTTCTCTCTTTATCTTATTTCAACATCTGGTCCATTTGATCCAGCCAGGTTTTCCTCAGTCTACCTATTCGATGGACACCTTGCATTTCTGATTTGCATACTTACTTAGTCATTGTTTCGTTATTTCACATGTCCAAACCATATTAAGGCTCCTTTTTTAATTTAAGTAAAATATCCATTTTATTTATGCCCTAATTTCGGATATCTTCACTTCGCCTTCTTTCCTACATTGACACATTAGTATCGTGTTATAATTAATAAAGAAAGTCACAAGACTATTGAAGGGGGTATAAGAGGAAAAACAGTGGATTACCTTGATAGTTCAGTTATATCAGCCTCTTGCGAAGCGTTGATTGGCAGAGCCCAATGCGAAGAGTCGTCCATCTGGATTGTGGAGTAACTCAGTGCATCAGCCATCTTCCGTCTTCTTTAGAAATAGATTCAGCTGAAACAACAAACCAAAATAAACTTAAATTCTTGTATTCAACTAAGAAACATTGTCATTGGCTCCAGGAATCGAGCCTCCGGGTTTAGAAACAATGTATTAAGTGAGGAGCTCGCAGTTCGTTATTACACGTGTTGGCAATACTACCTTGCAAGTTATGAGACAACAACACTCGAATACGTCTAGCGTTTGTAGATAATTTGTATCTTTTATCTGATTAGGACATTTGTTTAAAAAAATCGGGTCTCATCGGGAATTGAGCCCGCGACCACCGGGTGGAAGTCAAGCGTCTTACCTACTAGACTACGGAAGTCATCCATATGAATAAATAAATATAATAAACTTCTAGATTGAATTGTAATTTATAAACATATTTTCATCTCTGGTCACTTGTTTTTTTTTAATTATTTAAATAGATTTATTTAAACATTTAATTGTAATGTTTTTAATGTCCATTATAGCCAGTGAGACAATAGTTATGCACATTCATGCGAATTACTGGATGAAAGGTCACAAAGTTAATTCCAAAAAATACATATTTAAAACATGTTGTCTTTTGCCCAAAGACAATATGCTTATTTGGCTCCCATTACATACAATGGCGTGCCGACTTCAATAAAGGTAAAGGTAGGAAAACCATTTAGACAGTCGATCGGAGCGTGGTTGTTATTGCGACAGGATTTTGAGTACTTGGGCTTTCAGGATGAATGACGAGTGGAAGGGATTTATGTAAGCTCGTGAGTGTGGGTTTCTTCTTGTTGTTTTAATTTTGGTTGTTTTTGTATTTGTGTTTCTGTGTATTTTTTTTTTTGTTTTAATTTTGTTTTGAATTTTATTCCTATGATTGTGTGCGGTATAGTGTGGGATGAATATTTTTGGTATTTCTGGAGTGATGATGTGTGAGCAGTTGAATTTCGCAAGATGTTTCCAGTTGTAGTTGAGTGTCACTGTCAGGTTGATGAGAGCGTGCAACGGGGTTTTGTTTTTGTGCAACGTGCGTGCAACGGGGTTTTGTTTTGTTCTAAATATCCTCAGTGAGATACAGGCAAAAGCCTAGTTTACTGGGGATACGACAAATGAAAGGCAACAAACCCAGATCCATTAAAATTGTATGTCCAAATCAAATTATCTGTTGTTTTTCTCAAATTGTGTATATTTCTTGTCATGTGTAATAATAAATAAATAAATAGTTAAGGCATTAACGTTGTGGAGAGTCTTGTTTGTGCTCCCCTAAAGATTATGTGAAAGCCTTGAAACCGGTAGGGTTATACCGTTACAAAAAAGTGGAATAAACAGTGTTTGATAAAAATAAATTACAATACTTAAAACATTAAAAAAACTATGAACAAAATATTTGTAAATGTCACCAAATACTGGACTTAGACAAAGAAGATGGTAAAGGACAATAAAATATACATTATGGAGAAGAGTGATTCAGTATTTTTTAAGCCAGTGTTTGAAGGAAGTTAATAAGTACGAAAGTCTTACTGCACCCAGTAACTGGTTCCAGAGTCTCATGTATTTAAATGATGTCTTGTCTATTTATTGAATGACCTTTAGTTACTTTATAAAAGTATATTTACTGCACTGAGCGTCATTTTGTTCTCCCGTAACGTTGGAACTTAATTTTGTCTCCCGTAACGTTGGAACTTTTCATTTGCTCTCCCGTAACGTTGGAACTTTTCATTTGTTCTCCCGTAACGTTGGAACATTTCATTTGTTCTCCCGTTACGTTGGAACTTTTCACAATAAGGTGTATCGTTATTGAAGTCCCTTTAAGCGACTCCCTGTCTTTGTCATTTTTGACGTCGCACCCTTAAAATATTAAAAAGATTTCAATCTTCTACGCAATGAATGTGGACTTATTAAGTTCCTCATCACAGCGTGGGTGGTGATGAGATCGAGCTGAAATGAACTATTGATAATATAGATTTTGCAAGTGTCAAACTCTTAGCATCGTCCATGAAGTTTTGAGTTATTAAGAAATATATTTAATCATAGAAGAAAGATGAAATATGTTTTGTAACTGTTTGAAACAAGCCAACGAATGTGCGAATAGGAGAATTATATTCTTATTGGTTAAGAAAGATATTCATATTTCATAATAAAGAGCTTTTAAAATAAAATTAAATCACAAAATTCTGTTTCCGCGCTGGTTTACAATTCTTTCATTCCTTAATCATTTATGCAGAATAATAAAAAAATCCAATTTAACAATCAGAATTGTATGCCTAAATTTCCATTCATTGTGCGAGTAAAAAAGTCCTCATTCCTTTGTCCCTTCCACCGCATCAACCTATACAGAGGATCGTGAGGGTATTTGCATCAGGGAAATTGAATCCTTGTGGAGCGGAATGTCCTTTTGAGAGCCGCATCCTGGGGTTTGTTCTGCGGATGACACAACCGGGATTTATATTTCATTCTCACCACCTTTTAAATCTGAATCTAAAATATTTATATTTTTTTCAATTCTCTCATAATTCTGCACAAGATAAACGGCTTATTCGTACATCAGTCGTCTTACTAGGGTCATTGCCCGTTTTGAGACAGTTGACTCAAACCCGTGAAATTTATACATAAATTATCCAATAAGTTCGAACTGCAGTTGCTTATTAGATATGACAACTCTAAATTAGATATGACAACTCAAAATACAATAATCATCATCATCACCAGCATGCCATGCCTCTATTGGCGTCATCACCCTGTCGTGAAGCTCATGACTTCCATGATAGCCTCTGACGATTGCTCTCAATCGATCTATGTGCTCCGCGGCTCGAAAGGCAGTTGTTGAGGGTAGTCCAGTTGCGTATCTCAGTTGGCCAGTCCAACGCATTGGTATTGTTCCTCTTGTGCGTCGTCTCCAATAACCACACACCTCTCCAAACTATATCCTTGGTCACGAGCAATGTACCATAACAATCGGAGGCCTCGTCGAAGGCATATATATTGTCGACAATCTGTCGGTGATTCTCAGTTCTTCGAAAAAGGAGACGTTAATTCGCCTTGCTGTCCATGGAAGTCGTAGGCAGAGAGAAATTCTATCTGGTACACTTGTTTCGATTCTGTTATGCCAAAACACCCCAGCATCAATACTTTCTTAAATGTAAAAGTTTTTTCACTCATCCTTCTTTTAGAATTTTATTCTTTTTCATCTTTTAGGCCTGTTGGAATTAGAATTTTATTCTTTTTCTTATTTTAGGCCTGTTGGAATTAGAATTTTATTCTTCTTCTTATTTTAGACCTGTTGGAATTATAATTTTATTCTTCTTCTTATTTTAGGCCTGTTGGAATTAGAATTTTATTCTTCTTCTTAT
The DNA here is from genome assembly GCA_949825065.1 of Odontocerum albicorne. NCBI lineage: Eukaryota > Metazoa > Arthropoda > Insecta > Trichoptera > Odontoceridae > Odontocerum > Odontocerum albicorne. The sequence continues at coordinate 8,496,303 of OX463852.1, read as the reverse complement.
TTTAGGCCAGTTCGAATTAGAATTTTATTCTTTTTTCTTATTTTAGGCCTGTTGGAATTATAATTTTATTTTTCTTCTTATTTTAGGCCTGTTGGAATTATAATTTTATTTTTCTTCTTATTTTAGGCCTGTTGGAATTAGAATTTTATTCTTCTTCTTATTTTAGGCCAGTTGGAATTAGAATTTTATTCTTTTTTCTTATTTTAGGCCTGTTGGAATTAGAATTTAATTCATTTTGAAAAAAACTAAATTGGTGAAGTTTGATTGAAACACGCAAATGCAAATTTATAATAAATGTAATAATATGCACAAATGTTTTAAAAAATATTATATTTTACTATATTTTTATTTTATTTTGATATTCAAGGTTTACGGAAAGAGCAAAGTGACTTACAAAAGAAGTCTGACGTGACATTTCCGTATGTCGCTTGTGATTGTTGATTTGTCAGAGCAATTTATTAATTTATAACAAGTTAAATTGGACTATTTATTTATACATTGCGCTGTGAATTTCGACCACCAATTTTTTTTACAAAATACTCGTATTATTTAAAATTTGGAGTGAAAATACCAATTTTGAAACAATTATTTTTTTATGAATATGAGCTTAAATTGATAAATATCATATTTTGACACTATTCGGTTCGAGTATATTTGTTTTAGTGTTCCGTTGATTTTTTTTCCTATCGCAACATGCGTTTCAATGTTCCTCGTTATTCTTAAATACTGACCAATAGCAGATTTTTTTAACATGCACTAATATTTTATTGCTCTCCTAAAGTTCTCAATAACATTTAACAAAATTAAATATCGCAAAATGAGTAACTTGAAGGGATACAATTATGTTTTTGAGCATTCGCGGTTCTTCATACAGTTTATATAAAGTATTTCGATGTTGTGTCACTTGGTTGGCTTATGATGCCAACGTTTCCGAAAACGTTGCAATATTCATCTACAGGAATTGTTTGTAATCATTTTTGCGATAAGGAGTTTGAAGATGAATACTGCAACGTTTTCGAAACGTCGGCATCATTAGCCAAACCACGTGGTACAATACTAAAAAAAAAACTGAAAGCTATATAATTTGGTATTTATGGTATATAAGGACATATTTTTACCCTGCACTGATAACTATCTTAAAATGTCGATGGCCACTTTTCCACCGTGAAAGAACAAAGTGACTTCAACGACCTCACAAATCGATAGGCTATTCGAATTTCCGGGTGTACAGACTTGGTGTCTTGCATTTAACCCGAATTCTTTAGAGTTTTTCGTAACAAAATAAAGCCTTTTATGAATTAAGTTAACAATGCCTCAATAGAAGCAACGACGCTGCTGTCTCCCCTTTTTCAGACTCGCCTATTGCCTCGTTTACACGTATCGAGTACTCGAACTAGTAATTGTTAACACAAAACTAGAGCTCGGACGAGTATTGATAATAATTATTTGGATTAAAAATAAATATCTAAATAAAAAAAACCATTATAAATCGGCGCTTCCCAAACGTTTTCTATTATTAATCAAACGTGCTTGTCGGAAAAGCCTTTTTACAAATGTAGGTAAAAAAGATAAATGTGAACATAACATAAGAATATCTGATTGATTGAGAAATATGAAAAAGTGCATTGTGAAATGGATAGAGCACGTGGAATAAATGAACAAAACAAATTATAATGGAAGGCGTTGTAAGAAAAGACCAAGGAAATAATGGTTGTATCATGTAAATTATATTTTGAAAAAAGAAAACGTAAGTCAGAGAAATCGTAGAAGCTATATGAAAAAGGGGCACATTTTTAAATAGTTTAGTTGAGAAAAAAATAATAATTAGCACACCTTAACTCTGTATATCACATTTCAAGCCTATAAAATTTAATAATAATTTGACATGTAAAGATTAATAAAATAAATAAATAAAACACTTATTTTATGTGTTGTGTTCACCACTTGTTTATTTTGAGTTTACTACCGGTTTCGTACACTCCCGCCGTCTTCATCGTCAGGTGAAGATAAACTAAATTGTTCACATTATATTTCATCTGCAAGTGTAAATAGTATAAGAGGAATGAGGTAGGGGGAGAGAAGTAGGCAGAGTTGTGATTCAATGGTAAGTGGGGCGGGGAATATATTAAAATCAATCTTACGGGCAGACCAGGGTCTGGATATCCAAGGGGGTGGATTTTAAATGAGAAACATATTTAGCATAAATCATTTAAATAAATAAAAAATATACCATACATATGATTGAATATTTTGCCCAGTTTCAGGAATACCCAAATAGCTAAAAATCTCATGTATCAGAATTTACTTGAAACAAAAATGAATTTGCTTATTAAATTCTGTCTTATTTAAAATATCCCATAAAAGGGGTTTTCACGGGTCTTCAAAAATATTTAAAAACAAGTATACATTAGGCTGGATATTTTTAACAATGTCCAATTTGGTGCAAACGCTAATACGCTTGCTCCTTAATCTTTGGTGTTTACATAAGCCGCGTGTAGCGTTGAGCAGATTGGGCAGCTGTCTACTCTCGGCTATCCACTTGTTAATTCGCTTCTTATACGTGCGGTCCTCGCACACAATGTTTCCTATCTAGATAGGCCACAGCGTCTGGTGTTAATGTACGAGTACACACCTTCTACACATCTCTGGAAAACTCATACTGGCTGTTTAAGATGTAGTTAAGTATAGGATCTGCCCGCACTATAGCTAGGTTAGCTAGGATCTGCCCGCACTCACATAGCTAGGATCTGCCCGCACTCACAAACGGGTGATTTTGCTAGACCCCACTTGTGCTTGTGCTTATCATATGAAGTAAAACTCGCTTCATATCTAATCCTATTTACAGTGAACTACTATCGAGGTCGAGAGCAACAATACAACTTCATTCGACAACCTCTGTGGCCTAGTTAGTAAGAAACCTGTCTTCAAACCTGGAAGCTGCGGGATCGAGTTCCGTTGGAATCCAGATTTAAAAAAAAATAGGGATTGCAGTCTGGTTTTTACTTGAAGCCTCTTTTACAAATTTTTAATTAGTTTGAAGGGATTGCCACATCGCAATCAATATCTAAACTAAATTGTCCTTTTATTATTAATAAGTTCGCCAGGTTGTACTGTATACATCGAAAGTGTAATACAACACAAGGCTATTCTTCGCATCATATCCAGTCTAATGGGACCAACGTTTTTATAGTCGATCGAAATGTAGTTGACTGGCCTCAGAATCTATCAGATAGATCAACGGGAGATGAGAGAGAGTGGCTAATTTATACTGTTGACGTTTACATATATCGCGTTTAGTATTCGGCTGAAACACTGGACCGATTATTTACCACGTGTAAACAATGCATAAACAACAGGGAGGAGTAGAGTATCAGCTATTACAAAGCGCAATTAATCATGTTCAGTGTTCAGTAGAGTCAGCTATTGACAGGTTGCCCCCCGACCTTTCCGTTATAAATGGATCAACGGTAGTTACTGACTTCAGATACTAACTTCTATCACCTTATCTACACTACACCAGGAACTCTCAAAATATGACGGAATTGTCTTTTCAAGGAGTAATTTTTTGTTCACTGATTAATATGGCTTTCATGGTTCGATTCTTAATGCGCTGCACTTAAATATACGATATAACATAACATAGCTTTGAACTAAATCACGAAACGGTTTTAGTTCATTTATTTATCTAGTTTAAAAAAATAATGAATAACTAATTTCAACCTAACAAAATTATATCTCTCATTATATTGAACATCCAAGTATTAGTATTTGTAATTTTTTTTTACTTGAACAATGTTTAAATTTATTTTTTAACTTTGTATGCCCTCAGTAAGATATACATAAAAGTCTAGTTTGCTGAACCATACGACAAATGAAATGCAAAGATCTATAAATATTGAGTATCCGCTTTAAATTATCTTTTTTGTCTTATTGGGTTTTCATGAATTATTTATTTAAACAATTGTTTGTTATGTGGACGAATAAATAAAATAAATGAATAAAATAAACATTTTTTAAGCATAAAACTTATGGATAACGAAACGTGATTCTCTCGATTCCTTTAATACTTTTTTTCAACTTCGTTAAAAAGAATAAAAACGTCAATCTGTTCGGATGTAAGATTTAACGGTTTTACATTTGAAAAAAAAAGAAACAATTTTCGAATACCAGTATTTTAAATATAAAAAAACAGTTAAAAGAGATTTTTGAATTATAACAAAAAAATTAAATCAGTAAATAAAAAATTTATGTCTGTTTTTAAGTTTTTCAGTTTATTTAATATTTTGCAACTATAAAAATATAACAAGGTATAAAACTGAATGTTTTTACATCAAAATACTAGTAACTAAAACTCATTCAAAATATAAATTATATATTTTTTATTTATTTAATATTTGTCCTCAGGAAATACGGTTTAAAATCAACACACCATGTCCATGAACACCGATTACTTAGTCATATTCTTATTCCGGATACAAATTTGTAAAAAAATATAAAATATTGACTATTGAAGTTGGTTTTATATTTTTAAGGGCGCCTTATTTCATTTGTTGCTTCAAATATTAAAAAAATCAGCATTCAATGTTATCGGATTTGATATTATTTCTTCAGGTTCCTCGTGAAAATTTAACCCATTAAGTCCTTAAAAAGAGACTTATCAACGACGTTTCGTCAACAATTTTAGTTAAGTAATTTAATAGTATTAATATACACCTTTAAGAATTTAAACCGGTTTATTTCATAAAAAATAATTTATTGATTTTTTTTACAAATTTATAAAAAAAAAAGTGTTTTGAAAATCGTCAAACTATAGTTAGCGAGATTTCTATATACTTTAGCGGAATGGTTCTTATTGGAAGAGATGATGATGGTTGTTGATAAATAAATAAAACACGTTAGATCGCAATGCGGAAAGAGAGAGTGTTTATTTTTATAGTAACGTAGATATTTATATGTTTTTGGAATGTGCACGAGAGTGCGCTCGCGATATGCTTCTGTCTCGCTTCTGTGAATGCAAATAACGATTAATATCGTATGTGGGTGATATTTTATTTACGAAACTGGCGAGACAGCGTGGTGCGTTCTCTCTCTAGTATGGAATGCGGCGCGATGCTTGGCCGGCGTCAATGGTTGGCATGTGACCTTTGGACTGTTTAATATAATTTATCGAGGAATCCGAAGGTCGTTTCATCGGTCATTGACCGTATGTATGCGATAATATTCAGCGACGACCGTGGATCCCCACAATACCAATAAAACTGCCAGGTTGTACCGTATATAACAATATATACATACTATATTTAGTAACATTGTATTGTATTCAAATGTTGCACGTATTACAATTTATCGCAATGTGGCAATATTTTCTAACCAATCAACGTTAAAGAAAGCGAAAACCAGACTGATTTTTTTTTTAAATCTAGGTTCCAAAAATAATCGACTCGCAACCCCCGGGTCTGAAGAGGTCTTTAATATTCATGTTATTCCCCAGCATATGTTATTAAATTTTAGATCTTAATTGTCTATTCCTTCAATCCATAAAATGATGATCAGATGCAACACATTACGAGCATTTAAACAATCAAGTTAATTGTGTAGGAGAGAACAAAGCGCATAATGAAGTCCCAACTCCCGACCCGAGGCCGTGCGGGTCAAGCCATCAAGAGGGAGTCGCAAGGGTGTCCAGCAATTGGCGTGGCGGTGGACCACTTTACTTTATGGTCATCGTGATAAGATGATAGATTGCTGTTTATGGTTGGAGTGAGAGATGCGTAAACTTTATGAAAGTTTGCATTTTAGAAATGTCGACATTTAGAAATATATTTTTAACAATAAAATACATAAACAACGAGAAGTCCAGATGCTCACAGCTTCGTAAATACATTTTGGAATAAGGTTAAAAAAAATAAACCTTTGTCGTATAAATTATTATGACTTTTAGTATTTTTTATAGCCACAAGTCATCCAACTTTTTATGGAGTAATTATGGAGATCCTTATTGTATATCGTAATACCTTTCTGGGTAGATTTTGGCAACAAGTTATTGTACAATATACTTTATAAATATATACTAAAACCCGAGTTTGAGGTTATTTATATTTAACAAGAAACTTCATAAAAACATAGTTTGTAAAAAACAACAGGTAATTTAATGTGGACACAATTTTTATTGATCTGGGTTTGTTGCTTTTCATTTGTCGTGTTCTCAGTAAACTAGGTTTTAGCCTGAGGCTAGAAATAAGTATTTAGTATTTTGACTAAATACTAATTTCGAACCTTAAAATTTCATGACTTGTATTAATACTCGGGTATCATACGCTCCAAACTTTAAATTTAGGTAATTAATCTACTTGACCCCCTTATTTAAAGAAACTATAAAATAATTGGATGAAATATAACTTTTAATACTATTTTATAAGTATAAAAACATAATATTTAGTATTAAGGTCGATTTATCAATTGATCCAGTACAGCGGGATAATATGACAGGATTTTTTATGTAACTGGTCTTGTGGCGTGAATAGTCTGCCTATAAGTGTTAGAGATATTACTGACGAGCGTAGCTTTAGGAAACACTTTAATAAAACCTTTTTTGGGAGGTTTTATTAAAAAATATGATTTTATATGAACAATATATAGTACACTACACTAAACCTAAATACAAATGTATTATTTTCATATATCGAGAGATGTACAAAGGTTTCATGTAGTTCGTCTTCCCTTGGCAAGCTTTCTGAGGTTTTTGAAATGAAAAACAAATTGGCTAGAACTAATATGTTTTCTTAATATATGCAGATGCGGGGAAATACCTAATCTAATGGTAATATATCGTGGGCTCAATACTATAACTAGGTAACTAAAAATTCTATATTCTGAGAAAATGGCATTCTTATTTTCGAGGTCCTTTTGTCTGGTAACTCTTCTTTATTGATGAGGTATCGCGCTAATATTTTTTATCAAACTAATAAAGGAGGTTTCAATAGATCGTAAGATGTAAGTGATATGAACTTCAGATATCTACTTTAAACATTCTTTTATTTCTACGTTACCGACTTACCTTAATTATAAAAAGGCTAAATAACTCAGTTGAGAAATAATATTTTAAGGTATCTATTCATAGCATTAGAAAGCCCTTTCGATGAGCAATCAATTGTTGTAAATAACTCAAAACCGCCAAATTTCGAGTTACCTAATTTTAGTAATTTTAGTAAAATTTTATTTGTCAATAATAGTGGGTTCGATTCCCAAATTGGAGCACTTCTCTCCGTTGGAGTTTGCTCTCTAAACGGCTTTATATAAATTGTCATTTTATTATTACGAGTATTATTGTTAATTGGGGGTCCGTAACAATTGAGCCAGATGCAAAGGGGTCGGCCATTGGAAAAGTTTTGGAACCGCTGGTCTGAAGTATCAGAATGGGGAAAGTAGTAAATTCCTACTGTCGGGGTATACCAGCTTCAATTGGGAATAATTATCAAGCTGCTGACAGAGCTGGGCAGTGCGGGGCGAGTGGGGGTAAGCCGGGCAGTGCGACTTTAATTAAAACATTGCCGCTTGGTGCATTCGTCGCCCCTTGCCCCATTCTCTTCTCTCCACTGGCCGTCGTAGAATGGTCAACAAACTAGATTATGAACGTCAAGATCATGTGGGCTGGACAATTTATTGACACATGGGAGAAACAAGAATATTAATGAATTGATTATGTCTTATTAAATTACATTACTTACTGACTTCTAATGGCATTTTAAGTGTAAAAGGGTGTACGGCAAGGGTGCATTCTTTCTTCTGATTTATTGAATCTGTATAAAGAATATATTATGAGGAGAGCACTTGATTACGATTGGTGGAAGAAAGCTCTTAAATCTGAGATATGGAGATGACACGACTTTAATTGGTACATGAAAATAAGAAAATGTATCTTGTTCATAGGGAAAAAGCAAGAGAAAAGCAAACGATAATAAAGTGACATTTTAAATAGCGCTGTTTCGAGAGTAAACTCTTCTCAAATGAAAGAAACCATATAAATAATGTTCCAGGTTTTGAGTATTTGAATTTGTTCAAAAACGTCGACGATACTTTAAGTGCTGTTTATTTTGTTAATAAACACATAAATAAATTTTGTAATAAAGTTAGTAAGTAAACTTATTAAAAAAATGAACTGCTGGGAATCAGACTTTTACATATTGCGCCGTTAAATAATATTTAGGTTAATCTCTTAATCGATTTTTTTTCTAGCCAATATACCTACAATGGGATGATTTGTGCCACCATATGATAGTCACTACGCAATTATATGAATAAACGTAATACAATAAACTAAAAATATAACAATTTAAGACGATTTAAAGTTTCAACTGATTAAACTTAAAAAAAATAATGATCGATCTATAAGTGGAATTGTTCCTCGAAGAAACAAAAAACGAAACATTAATAGGACATGACGAATATATAACTTTTAGTAATTAAAATCTGTTTGCTGAAAAACATATGATCTATAATTTCATCATCCGGACTACGATCGTAGTCGGGATCCTCCATAAATTCCAGTTTGTAAAGGTGACAAGCCACAAACAATGCCGTCCACAAACAATGCATGCATGGCACTTCCATCTTGTTCATTCTCATTATATATTCATTCATGGTTTCAAAGGGATATATTGTTGAATTGATTTATATCTTCAGCCCTTATTTACACCAATTATGTTCCAATTCAACGCCTGCCGGTGTCGAGCAACGTGTTGAATTTTATTTAAAATATCAGTATTAAAATATATACTGGCTTTGAAAAATCAGATAGGAGACAACCAGTTGAACATGCTTCTTTTGCCAAGGAATCACCACATTCACAACTAGTGATACCAATATGTGAAGGAATTCAAGCTAAGGAAACATCTATATTTTTTGACATCAATTGGAATAACTTGGCTTTGATTGATCAAATAATTTCTTTGTATGAGTTACTTGAAATTAATTGAAAACCACTTAGGGAATCGGAGAAGATAACATATTTGAAAAATTTAAGAACTCGCATATTCTAAGATACTCTTTTATTGCCACACATTCAGCTGAAAAAACTGAAGAGGGAGAAGGAAGTTTAAAATTTACTTTTATGTCTGTTTCTAGGATATATACTGCTGCCCCACAAGAATCGTATTTATGCATTTTGAAATCACTTGTATACATATGCAAAAATCAGAAATGTCTCGGCATAGTGTTAAAAAGCCTTTTGACAGTGATAGGAGGAGGATGCATTTTTATAGGCACTTGATAATCCTAGGGGTAAAGGGAACCTGTTGAATATGTTTCTTTTGTACAATGAATCAAAACATTCATTACCCATGATACCAACATGTGAAAAAATCCAAGATAGAGAAACATCTACATTATTTGACATCAATTGAAATAACTTGAGTTTGATTGAACAAATAATTTCTTTGTAAAGGGTCTTTCAAATTTAGCCTTTTTTTTTTAATAATTATTGGATAAAACACAGATGGCGTCGCGAACTTGTCTGGGTCTTGTGACGTTTGAGAAGTGTAATGTATGACATTTATAAAAATGGAGTCGTATACAATACAATAACGCGTTTAAATTGTTGAATTATTTTATGTATCGTAATCTCCGGAAACGGTGATGTTAATTGGCCACCAAGATCATGTGATCTGACATCGTTGGACTATTTTCTCTGGGGCTGGACTTTTTTCTCTGGGGTTGAACTATTTTCCCTGGGGTTACGTAAAAAGTCAGATCTATAAGAATGACCCCCAATCAATTCCTGAACTGAAGGATGAAATTATTCGCGTTATTGGTGAGTTAGAAACGCAATTATGCCAAAATTTTGACAAAATAGTGGACATCTGTGGAACTGCAAGAGGTGGACATTTGTCGAATATTATTTTTTGTGTTTAAATGTCACGCATTATACTTCGATGATCAATAAACAATTTTTTGAAATCAAAGCAAATTGTGTGTTTTATTCAAGAATAAAAAAAAATAGAATTAAAAAACCCGCTCAATTTGAATGACCCTTTATAAGTTACTGATCAGAAACGGTAACAATTTTTGAAAATTTTAAATACTCGAAATTGTAAGTCTCCTTTTTTTCTTTTGTATATTGTTATACAAAACTGAAAATATGATTTATGTGTGTAATATGCAAGTGACGAATTGTTACAATATATTTAATTTTAGATGCGGTTAAACTGATTGACGTTCAAGTTGTATATATTACACTTACGTGAGCTGAAAATCGCGGGTGGTCGCACTCCTACGGAGTTTCCACTGTGCTGGGGAAGTTATTGTTAATGCATCGTTTTACATCAAACCATTTCTTTAAATATTATAATTAAAATTGCTTAATAAATATCAACTTCCTCGATAATAACACATAATGATTATTTATTATTTATGTTAGTGGTTTTATGGAATTTAGAATTTTTAATCCAAGGTATTATCTTGAACTTGGGATTTGGTAATATTAATTACACTTAATAACCACGATATGTGTTTCTACTTCTTGTAATCAGACGCGCTGATTTTGCTTTGTTGCAATGTTTAGATCTAACTGGTGTCATATTCATAAGAAGTATCTGTAGACTTTTTTTTTAATTTTATTTACACATGACAAGAAACATACACAAAAAACAATCGATAATTTAATTTGAAACACAATTTTAATGGATTTGGGTTTGTTACTTTTCATTTGTCGTGTCTCCAGGAAACTAGGCGTTTGCCTGTATGCCACTGAGGATACCTGTATCTCACTGAGGCTTTTGCCTGTATCTCACTAAGGAGCTGTAGCTAATAATTATTTCATCAGAAACACGTGTAGTTTATCGCTATTTCATCAGAAGTATGTGTAGCCTATTGCTATTTTGTAATTTTTATGTGTAGTCAATTGTTATTTCGTCAAAAGTATGTGTAGTGTATTGCTAATTCATCAGAAATATGTAGTCTATTGCTATTTTATTCAAAGTATGTGTAGTCTGTTGCTATTTCATCAAAAGTATGTGTAGTATATTGCTAATTCATCAGAAGTACGTGAAGTATATTGCTATTTTATCAGAAGTATGTGTAGTCTATTGCTATTTTATCAGAAGTATGTGTAGTCTATAACTTTCATCAGTGGTATGTGTAGTCAATTGCTATTTCATCAGAAGTATGTGTGGTATATTGCTATATTCATCAGATGTATAGTGTAGTGTATTATTATTTTATGACAAGTAGTCGATTGTCATTTTATCAGAAGTATGTGTAGTCTTGTGCTATTTTATCAGAAGTATATTGCTATTTTATTCGAAGCAAATGTAGTCTAGAGATATGGGTCAATAATAAAAGGACTTTAAAAAAACAACTCAGGGTGCAATAGAATAACGCTTAACGAATCAAATCTGGTCACTTTCGCAACTGCTTTACAAAAGTCAGAGTCTATATGATCCTGATGAGGTATCGAACGGCAAGTATGAAAAAGTCAGAGTCTATATGATCCTGATTAGGTATCGAACGGCAAGTATGAAAAAGTCAGAGTCTATATGATCCTGATTAGGTATCGAACGGCAAGTATGAAAAAGTCAGAGTCTATATGATCCTGATGAGGTATCGAACGGCAAGTATGAAAAAGTCAGAGTCTATATGATCCTGATTAGGTATCGAACGGCAAGTATGAAAAAGAAAATAACACGTGTTACTATCGAGTCTCGAAGCTAGCCGCAAACAAAAAATATAATTCTCCAGATTTATTCAGCTAGACATTAATCTATCGTAACTGTTTCACGATGTATTCTAAATTTGATTGTCTTTTTTTCGGTTTGCTTCCTTGATCATACATTTTTATTTACGATTTGTGCATACACATACACACATATCATCACGTCATCTCCCTGTTAGAGTAGACAGAGAAGACAGAGCGCCAGACTTTCCTATCTCGACACATATCCTTAGCCCCCTTCCCCACCAATACACCTCATATAACTTTTACGATTTCAATGACTTTCGACGTTTCGTTCTTTTAGAGTATCATTTACTTAATCCAACCATACTTTCTTTGGTCCTCCTATTATACGCCTTGTATTCACATTTTCACTATATATTTGTTTTGTTAGTCTATCTTCATTCCTTCGTCGGACATGCCCAAACGATCTCTGTATTTTCATATATCTTATATGCATTAATTTTGTCCAAGTGTCACTACACTTCATATATGTAAATAATATATCTTGTTTATTCCTTAATATAGTTATTTAACACTTCATTATCTGACGAGCTTATAGCCATATATTTGTCAGGTGGCAATCTCGTTCAAACAATAAGACAAAAGTTGTCAAAGAAAACGCATGACCCTAAAAAAATTGAAATAACTATTAATTCGTACAAAATTCATAAAAAAATATAAATATATAGATATAACTAACACAAGAAAAAGGAGAGGGATGGAAAAGAGGAAAGAAAGAATTGGATGATGTATTTTTTTCGTTGAATTTTTATATCGTGTCGAAATATGGTGAGTCCCAAAGACATTTCTCACAGTACGCAAATATTGAAGAAAACGTGATTGAAAAGAGAATCTTGCATCATTTATAATTTTTAAGCCTTCTGGAGAGAAATCAACAATCATCGGTTGGTAACTGGTTCTAAAGCCTCACTGGGATGCCAGTAAAGGATGACGTGGAAAAAGAAGAGATGTAAACCGGAGAAGTAATATAGATCGTATAGATCTGCACTGCATTGTTAAATTCCACATAAAAAATGCACTTGTTAAATGCTTCACAAAAAAAATAAGAAGAGGCGAGGTGGTCTGCGCAGCCCACGTGAATCCGGCATAACTCACCCAACACCTGACACATCGTGTCATGGGATATGTGACACCATGGAGAACAGTAATTGGCGCAGGAATCCGGCAGTGGGTGGAGGATTCTGTGTCATCGGGCATAGAGCGCATAGATGCCATCCAAATACTCCTACTGACACCAAACACGCAGAGGTCACATGTGCACAATCAACTTATATTCACGTTATCCTTGGTATAATCTTCGGTAATATGGAATGTTAGCGACAGCTGTTAGCGATGTTCGTGTTAGGTATTTGTTGAACAATTTATAAACAGCTTCAATAGAAAATAATTTTCAGCAGCTCTGTCCGGACACTAAGGAAGGTTGTTCAACGATATGGTATATTGTAATTTGTTTTATCAAACACTGTTTATTCCACTTTTTTGTAACGGAATAACCCTACCGGTTTTAAGGCTTTCACCTCATCTTAAGGGGAGCACAAACAAGACTTGTTTGTGCTCGCCTGAAGATGAGGTGAAAGCCTTGAAACCGGTAGGGTTATACCGTTATAAAAAAGTGGAATAAGCAGTGTTTGATAAAAGAAATTACAATGTCTTTAAACCTCCACAATGTTAATGCCTTAACTATAAATAATATATGGTGTATGTTTTCCACTCCACCGTCCGTTATTCCCATTAGTCTAGCCTGTCCCCAGCCGTCGTTGACAATTGATGTTATGTTTATAAAATATAATTAGGGGCACGTAGACTAAATTATTTTTAAAAAGCTTCAATACTATTGTTATTGAAATTTTCTTGAAAACGGGTGAGTTTTATTGCAAACGATAATTACTTCACGGCACTCTTGCAAAAATCTAACAACCATGCGGTATTTTATTGAATCGTTCTACAGTCAACCTGGTTGTCTCTTTGCTTGAGATAAAGAAAGCTGCACGACAAAATACCCAGTAAGGATTATCCCAGGCCTCGAACAGCATAGAATCGTCAACCGATTTTGGCACACTCGGTTAACGTTTATGGTCTGTTTCTTGGTACCATTAAGTTTCTTGGTACCATCTTGGTATGGATCTATTTCTTGGTATCATCAAGAATCTAACCTAAAATTTCCAGATGGAATCCATCGTCTTCCCAACTAAACCACGAAAATCGTTTTGAAATTTTTTAGCCACATTGATAGAACGAGTTGCGAAGAAAGCACTAAACAAATATATATGTTTGAAATTTGTAAAGAAGAGCTTGAAAGTGGCAGACCGAGGAAATAATGGAAAAATATAGTTGTACAAATATTATCTCTGGGAAACAGATATTATTTGTGATTTAATAATAATAATAATAAAAGACAATCTATTTAGCGCCGTTTAGAGAGCAGACTTATCAAGGGCACCAACCCACCTCGGAATTTGAACCAATTATAATTGACAAAAAAAATATTACAGATAAAAACAAGTTGAGTGTAATGCCATGTTTACACAAGCTTAGTACTTGTCATTAGTGTTTCTCACTCGCACTTGTATCCACGTGTAAACAAGCATATTAGTACTAAGAATTAGTAAATCTGGCAAGTGCAAGTGAATAGGACTTATTTACTAAGCGACAAGCAGCTACCCCCACCACAATTCAACTAAGGACTTGTCGCTTGCAGAGTCGTCTAAACAGCCGCGCTTAAGTGTTTAGTGACAAATTGAAACGGCAAATGAGCGTACGTTTTCGTTCTTTTTTTGGTATTTGAACACATTTCTCAAAAGAAGGCGGCGGCGGCGGTCGTCCATTCCGAACGGATGTCGACCTACTAATACCTCTTCCTAACACCAACGTGTAAACGATTTCTTCTCACTTGTCACTAAGCAGCATAGTACAAACGATAAGTACTAATGATATGTACTAAGCTCGTGTAAACATGGCATTATGCCATGTTTACACGAGCTTAGTACTTGGCATTAGTACTTATCATTAGTACTTATCATTTATACTAAGCTGCTTAGTGACAACAAGCATATTAGTACTAAGATTTACTAATGCTTAGTACTAATATGCTTGTTTACACGTGGATACAAGTGCGAGTGAGAAGTGCTAATGACAAGTACTAAGCTCATGTAAAAATGTCATAAGGATAAGAAGGAAGTGACTGCGGTCATTAGATTAGGAACTTCTCACATCTAAAAATGCTTAGAAAAAACATGTTTGGTAAGTAAATCGCAGAAAACTTACCAAGGGATGGCGAACTGTAAAGGAACATTTGTAGATCTTCCCATATGTGATAGTAATACATTCGGCTTTAGCTGGAGTGTTGTTTATACTCGTGTGTGTAGTGTTTATATACAATCATAAATGTTGACAAGACTTTCCAAAAAGGTTTGTCTTCAGTGCTTCCTAAAGCTGCGTATGTAATCCACATTTCTTACACTTTGAGGGAGAAAAATATCAATACAATCGAAACACTACTCGAGAAAATAAACGCTAACCAAAAACAAAGATCACAACTCATGGACTACCGCTACAACAAAACAATCACATTAAAATGACAAAAACACACTGATCTCTACTAAAAACAATCAAGAAACATACCACAAATACAATTAAATATTGTACACAGTTTCATGAATACCCAAACAGCTAAAAATCCATTAAACCATCATTCACTTTAAAAACTCAAACAAGGAACAAATCACGTCTGGCAGCTTTAGCAGAACTCGAGAAATTTTACAAATGATAGCGATAAGCGCGTAAAAGATTATGTAATTCGGATTTGAGGTTATAAATGAAAATACACAGTTAGCAGGATCTAACTGCCAGCCTCCTGGAACGTGTATGTATGCTAATTCGGTGTTTTGAAAGATTTGGGTGGGTCCCCCCGTGACTTACCAAAATTCGTTCTCCCGTACTTCTCTCTTGGTTAAACACAAGTCATTTGAATACAAAGCCCGCGCAAGAAATTATTTAAATGACCAATTTAAATTGAAACTGCTTTTCCATAAGGCGCTGTGTCTATTTACATATTTATATTGTTATACGGAAATAAATAAAAAATGTCTTGTACCTTTATCCATATTTGTAAGGCATAGAAAAATCATCTAACAACACAAAAATTGGTGTACTTACGTCCATGTCTAATAATAAGTGTTCTCATAGTTTCATTGCTATTATTTGCATTAATGTTATAAAATAATTTATTAATATTATTAAACGCCTTAAAAAAAAACAATGTATTTATTAAGAAGAGATAACTTTATAGATAAATAGTATAAAAAAATAAATATTAAAACGAGAAAGCCGTTTATAATTGAGTAAAAATGCTTGTATAATAAAACATGTAAAGTGAACAATGAAAGATTGGAGGTTGAGGAATTCTGCTATTTGGGTAGTATTTTCCCAGATAGTGGAAGAGTTAAGAGGGATATCGAACGGCGTGTAGCGATAGGAAAGAAAGTCAATAGGGCGAATTAGACAGGATCAAAATATGCTAAGATGATAGTCCACAATAGTATTTTAATAAGAACTATTATGTATGGGAGTGAAACGTGGTAGTACTGAAAAAGTCTTATTAGATGCAGCCGAAATACGTTTACTAAGAATAATACATGGGTTAACAATGTATGACAGAATACAAAACAAAGTGAGTAAAAAGAAGACCAAAAAAACATGGTTCGATCTACTGAATTATATTTAAAAAAAAAGGGAACTTAGAAAGTCAGTTGTAAGTCGTTGTATGAAAAGCACTATGTTATCTCTGCCTATCCAGGAAATGGCGTAACTGTAATTTTGTACTATCCCTGTTTGACTCAATGACTTGGTTTAACCCTGAGAGATCGGCGCACTGCTATAGCAGTGGAAGAAATTTGTTCAACCCTTGTATTCTTAATTGAATATCATTCATTTAGAATACAAGGGGACATATTCTAAAATATATTTATGTTGTAAAAATATTTGTTTTTTGTTTTTTGTTGTTGTTTAAAATAAATGTTTATCACGAACGTCCGAATCGTAAATATATCTCTGCACTAGATAGACAATTATATTTTTTTCTCGTAGCACTCTCAGGGTTAAAGCTGAAGCGGCAGATCTCAGAGATCAGCTTCAAAGTTCAAGAGTTGCATAGCTCATTGATAGGCGCCCTTCTCCTAACGCTCTTGAAAATAATGAGGCAGTTTTCCCTCGGCATAAAGGGGGCTATTGTAGAGAGCTGGGCGGGCTGTTGATCGATTTGGATAAAAGCTTTTATGCCATTCCTATTTTCCTGGTGGAACGTATGCCGATGATGATAGTTCGAACAATATGTAAGCAATTATTAATGGGTGTCCAAGTTAGCTTGAAATATCAACATTGTTTGCTTGTGTAATCCATATTTCTGAAGAAATTTAGATTGAAAACCATAATTATTTATACAAATCCATGTTGTCTAAAATAAACATTATTCTAACAATTCCGGGTAATCTTTCCTTGTACTGTAGTTTACTGAAAATGTATAAATTTGGTTGAATTTTAAATGAATTAATATCGATATAAAGATACAGCCGTGAATAAAAAATAACAAGATAATTCCAACTATAAGACGATCTCCTTACAATCACATTCAATGTTACTATCGTTCAAAAAAACTTTATATTAGGTGTTAACATAACTTGTGTCCGTTTTTTTTTTCAATTTAAAAATGAGCACCAAAAGTAAAACAAAATGGTAAAGATTATACGTCATTTGTAAGAAAATTTTCTGCTCTATAAGATATTGTGTTTAATTTTACGTTACATATATCATTTTATTTGATTACAAGCCTTCAAAATGGAATGTCAAGTAGACGAAAGTGAGCATTTTCGACACCTCCTTCTGTTCACGTTCAATCGACGGAATAAAGCTGCTCGCGATATTTGCGAAGTGTATAGTGAAATATCGTGAGCAACTTTGGCAACTTTATCCCCTCGATTGAACGCGAACAGACGGAGGTTTCGAAAATGCTCACTTTCGTCTACTTAACATTCCATTTTGAAGGCTTGTAATCAAATAAAATAATATGTGTAACGTAAAATCAAACACAATATCTTATAGAGCAGAACATTTTCTTACGAATGACGTATAACCTTTACCATTTTGTTTTACTTTTGGTGCTCATTTTAAATTGAAAAAAAAAAACGGACACAACTTATGTTAACACCCAATACTTATGCGAACGGGATAACAACTGTTCGCATACTCAGAGTGTAAGTAAATACAACTAGATGTAAATAAACACAGGCTCCCGAAGCATCATCTGTTACCTGATTAAGTCCACCTATGTTACAGTATTACGAACAGCTGGGAGGACCAACGTCTGAATGAATGTGATGGAATGCAAGTAGCTTGAACGAGTGGACATGTACTTGCTAAATAATTAGTTGTAAGAATTGTTATCTAGTTATAAGTAGTATGTAGGTGTTAACTATTTCTAAGAAATTATATTATTACTTAAGATTATTAAAAATAAAATGACATTAGGAAATTTAAATTAAGTTAGTTCATAGTTAAAATATATAAAGTAGATTAGGTCTTAAGATATAAATTTGTATATAGGTATTGCCTTTGGCAAATGTTTGTACTATCATATCTATTAACTTATTAAATAAAAAAAACAACTAGACTTGACCAATTAACATACACTCATGGGTGAAATAACACCATGTTCCGAATGCAACTATACCTAATTTCAAAAATTAGAATTGACTTAACACATTGTACCATTCGTATGATCTGCATGCAATTATATTATAATATTTGTAATGTTATTTATAGTTAAGACATTAACACTGTGGAGATTTAAAAACATTGTAATTTGTGTAGTCCAAAACTGTTAATTCCACTTTATATAAGATCTCACCGCTGCTTGCTGAAGTTGTCTCCTGCCTTCTTCCACCCATAATCCCAACCCAAAAATTCACCTTTAGAAGCGCGTATGTCGGTATTTTTGAACCAAATTCAGTCTTGTTTGTGCTCCCTGATGATGAGGTGAAAACCTTGAAACCGGTAGGGTTATACCGTTACATAAAGTGGAATAAACAGTGTTGGACTAAACAAATAATATTATAATATTTAATTATTTAGTACAACGTATGTATGGTCGCTTTCGACCATTAAAAATTGTTAAATTTAAATTATAATGTAGGGTGCGGATGAATACAAAATTTGCTTATTATATTTACAAAATGTTTTAAAATGAACATGAATCATACACAAAAAAACGTCTGAAAGGTGGGTAGAGTAGGCAGGGCTCATGTGTTCTAGTGGTGAAAATTATTATTTTTTTAAACATACATATATCATCACGCCGTGTCCCTTGCAATGTAGGCAGAGAGAACAAATTTCAAAACTATGCTACCCATATACAAAACTTTCCTCTCCTCCAAATTCATACATCTCGTCGTGTACAATTTTCTAATATATATACGAGTATATATACTTCTTTCTTAATCTTCCATCAAAACCTGATGCAGTCACATTTTTCTCAGTCTACCTCTTCCACGGACACCTTCTGACTTGTACACTCACGTAGTCATTCATTTTCTCCAAATGTCCAAACCATTTATCATAAAAACTCATATTTTCATCTTACTTCAAACATCAATTTTATCCATAAATTAATTTCTGATGTCTTCATTCCGTCTTGTTTCATACTTAGACAACTCCATAAAAATGATTGGTGCACTTATCTTCACATCTAACTTTGCTCCTTCTTCCGCAAAGCCCATGTTTAACTTCAATACCTTGAGGTAGACACCAACATTCTTTCTTGTATTTTTATTTTCACGTCTTTTGATATAGCGCGCTTGTTGTATATTACATAAAGTGGTCGTCTTAATAGCTCAGTTCGTGAATACGGCGCTGAAAACAATCTTAATTTACGATCGCGTAAATAATTGACACAGTTCTTTGGATACCATCACTTGTTCAATAGGTTTGTCATTGATCATAAAATGACATCACATTGAATTTGTTTGTTCAATTAATTAGTAATAATAATCATAAAAGGACAATGTACATATTGTTGTTTAGAGAGGAAATACTCTTCAAATGCACTGCAACTCGAGACCCTAAGCCACTATTTTTGACAGATTAAAAAAATTTAAAATAAATATATGTAAGTTAAATATAACGATATGAAGGTGGTGGCTGCGGGCATGAGATTAGGTACTTCTCCACATGTGTATATGTTAAAAAATACATATTTGGTGAGAAAACCACAGATATGTATGTGATAGTAACCATAAGGAATTAGGTTTAGTGTATTGTTTGGTGTAGTGTTCATACTCGTATACAATTACACATTTTTATAAGGCTTCCCAAAAAGGGTTGTCTTCGTGTGCTTCCTAAAGCTGCACACGCTACCCATATATATAAAACTAACTAAAAAGACTTGAACGTTAAAGTTAAATTAAACGTAAACGTTAAAGTAAACGTTCTCACATAATAATTAGAGCGAGCAAAAGTTGTTGATCAGAAAGTAATTTGACAAATGCCGACAATTACACAATTAATGACATGTATAAGAAGCGTGCTCTTTGTCATTATCCATTAGTTCTAGTATATTTCAATTGCGCGGTTGCAATTGGACACCGGTTCCATTCAACAAATCTACACGTTGCGTGGTTGCAGTTGGACACTGGTTCCATTCAATAAATCCACACGTTGCGTGGTTGCAGCTGGACACCGGTTCCATTCAACAAATCCACACGTTGCGTGGTTGCAGTTGGACACCGGTTCCATTCAACTCCACACGTTGCGTGGTTGCAGTTGGACACCGGTTCCATTCAACAAATCCACACGCTGCGTGGTTGCAGTTGGACACCGGTTCTATTGGTAATCGTCTTACCAATTAGGTTACAGATGTTGTATTTTCTAGCCAAAGAGTTAATGCGAATTCTTAAAAAATACGTACTAACTGGAATCGAGCTCGCAACCCTTGGGTTGGCAGACAAATGCCTTTCCAACTAGACTAAAGAGGTTGTAATAAAATACATACATATAATTTAGAAAATTATGAGTTCTTTACTTTTTTTTGCATATTTTGGTATGAACGGGAATCGAATCTAAAACCCCTGGTCGGAAATCGAGCGTTTTACCAATTGGACCAAAGAAAATATAGTAAAAATTGAACAATGTATCTATAATGGATTATCAAAGAAGCGAAAGAATGTATAAAAAATGTGACAATTTGCTGTGGACGGTGTTTTCTTTGAGTCTAAAAATATATTGAATCTGTGCAAGAAAAACTTTCTATTTCATCAGATATAAACTGCAGTCAGTTAAATTTTAAAAAAAGCTATAAACTGCAGTCAGTTAAATAAAAAAAAACACTTTCGATTCTATCAGAAGTAGTAAACTGCAGTAAATTAGATTTAAAGTAAAAACCTTCAATGGAATAATCATACCGTTCTATTAACATCATTCAAATGGACAATAGTGAATGGGTGGAGCGTGATCATTGATCATTGTGATCAGTGATTAGTGTTTGTAATCTAATGGGGAAGGAAATGAGGTGGAACTACTGTGTAAATTACAGAGGTTTTCAAAGATTGCGTTAAATTTTTGAGGTGAAACTTCCATAGGCGCGGTAGGGAAAATTGGTTTGAACGTAACGAAAAGCGAAACGCTTCATTTATATTGAATGAAGGAATGAAATTAAAATTAAATAAAGTTAAATGAAATAAAATTAAAAATAAATTAAATAATTTTCTTTTTTAATAAAATTTAAATAAAATAAAATGAAATAAAAATAAAATAATTTTTTAATTAAATTAAACAACTAATGAAATTAATTAAAATTGAAAATTAAATAAATTAAAATTAAATAAAATTAAATAAAAATTAAATTAAATAAATTAATTAAAATTAAACTACGAGTAAATATTATATTTAAAAAAATATAAATAAAAATAAAAATTATTTAATTAATTTAATTATTTTTAATTAAAATCAATTTTTAATTTAAATCCATAATACATCATAGACACGCTACGCGCATGCGCCGCGTGTACTGTATGTACTCGTACATATGTATGTTATACGTGGCATAAGTCAACCAATAAACGCTTGCATATTATATAAGAATTTAATAAGAAAATAATCGTTAACAAATGGAAAAAGCAATGCATAAAATCAACTTTTCCTAGGAGCTAAGAAGTTTCACTTCTACCGCGCGAGAACATTTTTTAATTTTTTTTATTTCAGGTAATTGGAATTTAATGACACTTGTGTCTCGTACTTGTGCGTCCATCATTTTGTCCATGTAGTATTAAGCTTCTTTTTAACGAGTTTTAAGAGCACCTTTCTCACATGAGAAACTGGTTTCAAAAACTATTTTATATAATATGGGAAAAAATCTTCGACTCCAAGACTCAATCTTCATCGGACTTGACGTCAGTAGAAGAAAGTATTATTCAGATGGCTTGCGATAGTACATTAAAAACATTTGTCGATATGGAACTATTTGATTTTTCAATATCAATAAAAGTAAAGTTTCCTTAGCTGATTGTTAAAGCTCATAGAATCTGAGATTCATTAGCGACGACTTACCTATGTGAAGAATAATTTTCATTGGTGTCAGGAATAAAGGCCAAATATCGCTCAAAATTTAACGTAGAACATGATATGAGGGTAGCTGTGTCTTGTTTGATTTCAATATTTGAAAAACTGTGTAGTGTACAACAAACTTTCCATTCTACTAATTAATAAGTTTTTAAAAAAATACACTAAAAATGCCGTAAAACCAAAATGTTTGAAAACCACTCGATTAATACAATGGATGTACAACAGGGAAGCGATTAAAAATGTAAGTCTAGGATCTATTCTACATTTTGATGTCCTTCACTGTCTACTTGGGGGAATTCCACTATGGTTAAAATTTCGTCGATCCACAAGGTTGTACTTGGTGGGATGAAATATAAATAAATAATAACAAAATGACAATTTATAAAGCGTGGTTTAGAAAGAAGACTGCCCTCAAGGGCGTGGTTTAGAAAGAATACTGTCCTCAAGGGCGCTCTAACTCGGGATTTGCACCCATTTGTAATGACTGATTACAAATATTACGAAAAAAATCAGAATTGAGTGTAAGGATAGGAAGGGGGGGGGGGACTGCAGTCATTAAATTAGGACTTTCTCCACGTTAATGCATTAAAAAAAATATATTTATTACGAAAACTGCATAAAATTGCAAAGGTTTCTTTGTAGTTTATCTTCCCTTGGTAAGTTATCTGCGGTTTTCTTTCTAAATAGGTTTGTCTATACATATGCAGATGCGGTCAAATACCATATCCCGAGTTAGAGCGCCCTTGAGGAGAGTCTGCTTTCTAAACGGCGCTATATAAATTATCTTTTATAATTATTATTTAAGTGATAAGTGATAAATGTATACTTAAAGTTGGTGTATTCTGTAGAGCACTTAGATGGTTTTAGTATGTACGTGTATAACGAATGAACAAAGAAAGACCAATAAAATAAATAATACAAATGTGGATGGAAGGAGTGGTAGAGACAGATCAAATAAAATATTATTGGATAAAGAAAAATATATTTTAGAAGAAGGAAAAGTAGAAAGTCTGAGAAATAAAAGGAGTTATATGAGAAGTTGTATGGATATAGAAAAGGCGAAGGATGTGTGGCGAGATAGGAAACTCTGGCGCTCTGTTCTCTGCTTACCCCGACAGGGAAATGGCGTCATGGTATGTACGAGTATATGTATTATTAGTATTGACACACTAAAAACATAAATGTTTTATACTGAGCTCTCACATTATAATTATCTATGGGTTGGTTTTATTGGCTGATAATAAAATGTGTAGGAGCCGCTTCCAGCACATATCTCAGGTATTTTATAAAAAAAAGAAAATTGAACAAAACAAAACCAACAACGTCAATAAATGGTAACAAATGCTTAATTCCATAGATAAAATAACTCAGATAAGAGCAATACCTATAGACAAATGTGACGTATTTGCTGAGGAATGTGTCACAAAATCGCATCATCATTAGCTGCATTATGAAGATTTACCACAGCATACACGAGCATGTTCATGTTTAATATTTACTAATCGGCCCAGACAAGAGGACACGGGTTTAATGACATCCGCTGGACATAAATTAATTTCAATAAATTGTCGCTGGACTACTGAGTCACGAATTTACTTTAATTCCCGCCAATTATAAATTCATCCCGCCATACTCGTACATGGCGGCCGTGCATTGTGGCCATTATTCCATACTTCCATGGCGCAAGTCATCATCCCGACTGCCATATTCATGAGGCATTCCACTCTCAAAATCCACTCTTCATTATCTGATTTGCCGATACATTTAATACTAACGTGTTTTATATCCCAGATCCTGTATTTTAACGTGATAAACTAGATTTGCGTTGAATCCCGGTCCCGTGTTTTCGATTGATACCTCTTCCGAAAAAGGACATATAATTGAAATCTAGTAAATATTTGAAAACAATTCAATGTACAAACAAGTCTCATGATTTCTAGCATGGACAGTACCCTAGACCAGTTGTCGGCAGCCCATGGCACGCGTGTCACTAGGTGGAACGCGAAAAGTTTATTGATGGCACGGCATAAAGAATGCCAATTAATGAAATTCTTCAGCATATTAATAAAAATAATTTATTAAAGAAATTATTCTTGTTATAGATACACTAGTTTGATTTCAATGGCGATTGGGGTGATCGCCCCCTTTCCTATAGGATTTCCAAATTACATGCATAATTTCATAAATGAAACGTTTTCTTACACGAAATTATTATTTTTTGGGGAAACATCCAAAAAATATTCGATGCGTGACTTATTTTCTTAAACGAAAATATAAGTTTTTGAGGGGAAAATCCATTTTTTTTGCTGGGCAAGGTCTCACTTTAATTTTGAACGGAGATCTCTAATTTATATTGCGCATGGGGCCATGAAGTAATTTGAATTATAATGAAGTAATTGAATAAATATTTAATTTCTTAAAGATCCTCAGTGAGATACAGTCAAAGGCCTAGTTTATTGGGGACACGACAAATGAAAGGCAAGAAACTCAGATCCATTAAAATTGGGTATCCAAATTAAATTACCTGTTGTTTTTTGCGAATTACGTATATTTCTTGTCATGTTTAAAATAAATAAATAAAATGTTTTTTCTATTCTTTAACTCCCCCCCCCCCCCCCCCTAATAAAATTCTTGGATCAACAATCAGTGCCACGCGAAGTGTCCAATACTTAAAAAAAATAAAAAGTGGCACTTCAGTGCATATATGTTGCCTCTAGACAATGAAAAATATCCTTAAATTCTAATATCGCGTCATCAATATGCAGTTAGTGTGAGATGTAGATTTTTATATCTGAATCTGAATATCACAAGGTGCACTGTTGTCCCCTATCCTGTATAACATATACACGAGCGATATGCCCCAATTTTCACGTACACATTGTATCACCGCGCAATACGCTGACGACACAGCCTTTCTCTCTTCATCGAAATATGAGTCCGTATCCCACAACAGACTGCAAGACTTCATTCCCATTCTGGAGCACTGGTGCACCAAATGGAAGATCAAAATAAATCCCACCAAAAGCACAGCAGTCCGCTTCTCACGCAGATACATCAAACCCATCAGAACTCTTAAACTCTTCGGCCAGAGCGTCCCATGGTCAAAACACGTAAAATACCTAGGCCTCACATTAGACAGTAGACTCTCGTGGCATAAACACGCCCTCAATATCAAATCAAAAGCTCACGGAACACTCAAATCATTATTTCCCTTGATCAGTAAATACAGCAAACTTAGCACGCGCACTAAACTCCACCTATATAAAGCGATCGTCAGACCGCAACTGACATACGCCCTTCCGGTATGGGGCCACGAGAAGAAAACAACGCTACATCACATTCAGATCATTCAAAACAAAGCCCTCCGCATAATTTTAAAAGCACCCTACATCGTCCGTAATTCAAGACTCCACGCAGATACCAAACTACATACTATCCCCGAACATATGCGCGCTCTGGCCGAAAGGTTCTACAGCTCTATATCCCGTCATCCCAACCCAGTCATAAAAGCCTTAGATAACTACAACGCGAACACCAGTTACAGACACACTCGTCCGAAATCAATATTGCGAAACATCCCCCCGACCCCCCCCTCTTTAACTCTAATCATCCCCCCAAATGACCCCCCGATTGTCACTCTGAACACCCCATCATCGATAATTCCTCCGGCAGACAGTTTACCCCCATAGGCAACCGCATTTCTCACCTTCAATAAACATTTTCTACACCTTAATATATTTATAAAAGTCACACACGTTTCCCCACTCATTTACTTATCTACATATACTATATTCATTCTTATAATTTATTCACCATCATTATTTTTTTTTTCACCCATTCAATATAAAACAGTGTGTGACGACACAAATTTATGTATATTTGTATTTAATATTATGTATATATCATCATATTTATATATGTATTTAATCGTTTATAATTTCTCATAATCATTCATAAAATCTAAACATTTACCACAAACCTATCCTTTCCCGATTCCCAAAAAGATCCAAAAATTTCCAATAAATATCTTAACAGTCAGAACTTATCCGATGAAGGAGTAAGGTGTCCTACCATCGCACCGAAACTCCGAACAAGCTATCCATCACTTGTAGTAAAATACAGATGATTTTAGTGAACTCGTTGTACTAATTTGCATTAAGAGAAGTTAGGATTACTTTAGGCACGTCATGAGAGGAAACAAATATGACATCATCGGTCATATTGCAGAGGAAGATGTAGAGAACAAAGTGTAGGAAGAAGACACTCTTGGCTGAATCTAAGAGAGTGGTTCCACTAAATCACGGAGACAATGTTCAGAGTAGCTGCAGACAATGTTAAGATATCCATGATGTTTGCCAACCTCCAGCGTGGAGAGGAAGAAGAAGTAAAAAGATTCTGCAATGAACTAATAATAGTACTAAAAATGATTATGATAATAATTTAATGATAGGAGGTACGTTTATGACAGTAAAACGGAAACAGTGGCAAGCTACCGTGACGTCAGAAGTGACAAGTTTTCTAGGAATTCTCCAATAGCAAGTTACTGGAAACATAACGCGGTTTTCAGAATGGAGTTACGTCAATAAAACGTTGAACATTGTTACTGTATTTCGCATTGTCATGGATTGTTGGTTGCTGGAGATGGTGGGAATATGTGCTTGTAATATCTATTTATTTAAAATTAGAGCGCCCTTGAGGAGAGTCTGCTGTCTAAACGGCGCTGTATAAATTGTCATTTTATAATTATTAAATAAATTAGTGACTCTACGTTCGATAATAAATAATTTAAAAAAATGTGATATTTTTAACCGGTGTAGGTTGCCTAGTTGCTAGATTCCTAGTCTTCCATCCCGAATGGGCGAAAGTTTGTCTTTTTTAAAAACAGATCCTTTTTTCTGATTGGTTGAAAGAAATTATATAATTGCATATAGGAATTGAAGATATACTGCAATACTTTGTATAGTATTGAATGCGTATTGAAAAAATACAGTACTTAGCAAAACCGCATTAATCAAGTTTTTATTACAATGTGTTTTAATGTAATGCATTTCGATCATGCTATAGGTGTCCCAAAAAATATATTAACACTTTTACACTGTGCCATTTAGATGAACTTGCTGCAGGAATTTGTCATACCAAAATTTTTACTACTAATTAGTCGTACACAATATTTTTATTAGGAAAAAAAAAACAATATCCATATAGTAAAGACATATTGTAAAGACACACTGTAAAGACATATTGTAAATACATATTGTAAAGACATATTGTAAAGACAAAAAGTAGCACCGCACGGGTTTCGAACCAGCAACCTTCCGTTTAGAAGTACAGTGCGTTACCGCGCCATACGCATCAAATGTATGTATGTATGTATAACAGTAAAACCAACATTGTGCAAAACCATACTATGTAAAATACTCGTATTATTGTATAGGAAAAAATCAACAAATCACATGTTTTTTTTCAAGCGTGCACTATTCTTCTCCGGCCCTGGCCGCAGCCTTCAATCATCGACTAACAATAAATGCTCGAAAATCCTATTAACTGCTGAGGAGTGACAGGATGATTATACTTTTGTTACCTTCACCACCGTCAACACAGTTTATTCTCGAATAGTTACCTTCAGATCACTGTCAACACAGTTTATTCTCGAATAGTTACCTTCATAGCACTGTCAACACAGTATATTACCGAATTGCCATATCAAAATACACGCCCAACCAATCGCTGACGTATCGTGGCACTCTGCTACTATCTAGCCCATGGGTCGGCAACCTTTTATTGTGAGAGGACCAAATATTTTACGTGGGGATTAGTGCGGGCCGCACTTGGGCCATATATCATTACAGTATATCAGGTCTGAAAATATGAAACCGGAATTTGCTCAAATATGGCTCTACTTGTCAATGTAATGACTTTCGAACCGCGTCAGTGACGCCTTTTTCTTGTATTTACATTTGTCAAAGACTTTTAACTCACAACAATACAAGTTTAATACAACTACATATGTTTTCATAGCGTTGAACATGTCTGTTTTTGTGCCTGAAAACTACGATTTGCGGACAGCATTGATTTTCTGTTACCATTTGAAGAAAACTGCTGCAAAATCGCATCGAATGCTTGTCGAAGCTTCTTGCGGGCAGCGGGTTGCCGACCGTTGATCTAGCCCAACAATGCAGGGAACTATAGGACAAATATACATACATACATACCACACGTTATTACTCTATCGGGTAAGCAGATATAAGAGAGTGCCAGATTTTCCTATCTCGACAAATATCCTTGGATTTTTTTACATTTATACATCTTTTCATACTACTTCCACGATTTTTTATATTTAATTCTTTTAAATATCATTTACTTGACCCAACCATACTTTCCTTGATGTTCCGGTACCGCGCATTCCACTCACGTTTGCAATGTATATTTGTTAGTATTTCTTCATTCATTCGTTCTACATGCCTAAACTATTTTAAAGTACTCTTTTTGATATTATTCAACACATCAGCCGTAAGCTTATTTTTATCCCAGATAATTTTTCGTATTCTGCTAAACATTGCCATCCCACGTTTTCTTCTCAGTATAAGCATTTCTATAGCATTTATAGCATCGGCTCTTTTTAGTTTTTTTCCATATCCTTGTGTCACTTCCATACATCGAAGATGGTACTAAAATACTTTGAGAACTATTATCTCAGCAGTAGTAGAAAGTAGAAGATATTAATATGAGATTCTTTAAGTTATATTGAAGGGGAAATTCAAAGCAGAAGTATGAGAAGAAGACGGTTGAAGAACTTAAGGGAGTGGTTAGATTGCGTTACCATAACTTTATTCAGAGCTAATGCCTCAAGGGTCAAGGAAAAAGAGGATACAAATTTATTCAGTTAAGATTTTTGCGAAAGCACCAACAACTTACTGGGCTGCTTGAATTTCAGACCTTTTTTTAAATTCGCACAAAGTTAGGTGTTTCAAGTCAGTGAGTAATGTTGAGTTGGTTGCATTACACAAGCAGATTAAGCTATCGCTATCAAAATTAAAAATAATAAATTTAATTTTTATATTTTTATTTCATTTGAAACTATAAACTATCTTGACACTTGGAAAATTATTATTATTATTACACATGACAAGAAATATACACAATTTGCGGAAAAACAACAGGTAATTTGATTTGGACATATAATTTTAATGGATCTGGGTTTGTTGCCTTTCATTTGTCGTATCCCCAGTAAACTAGGCCTGTATCTCACTGAGGAATTGAGATATATTTATATGTTTTTGAGGAACTTCATGCCTTAAGTCGCTTTACTAGAGAATTTACAGAACTCATTTTCTTCATAGATCTTAAGTTCGTCGTCGCTGCATTTCATTTTTCACTTTGGCGTGTCAACGCCGCAAGAGTCCTTTTGCGTAGTTCTATTGTCGTCACTATGTGACGTAACGCTCATGATGACTTATTTTGTCTCGACTGAGTTTGAAGTTTCTTATACAAAATGTAAACTGGAAAGACAATTTACAATGAAAATATCATATATTTTTTGTACTTTTACATACACACTATCACATTATTTCCCTGCCGGGGTAGGCAGAAAGGACAGAGCGCTAGACTTTCATATCCCGACACACATCCTTAGCCTCTTCTACATTCTTACAACTTCTATGATAACTCAGAACATCATTCACTTGATCCAATCGTGTTTTTCTTAGTCTTCCTCTCACACGCCTTCCACTTATATTTTCACTATATTCTTTGTTAGTCTTTCATAATTTATTCGTTTCACATGCCCAAACCGTCTCAGCGTGTTCTTAATCTCACTTAAAACATCAGTCTTAAGTTCTCAATTATCCGTAATCACTTGGTTCCGTATTTTGTCATACTTTGTAATCCATGTATTCTTCTCAATGCTCGCATTTCTACAACATTTATTCGGTATCTCTAATCCTTTTGAAAAGCCCACGTTTTATTCCCATTCATCAAAGTTGCCACCAAAATACTATAATAGACTATCATCTTAGCAGATGTTGATACTGTCCGGTTCGAATATGCTATATATGTGACACTGACGGACTTACTGAACTTCGCATGCCCACGGACATCAGGTGGATAAGCAGGTGAAAATTCCTTCAGCGATTCAGAGAACTGATAAGTAAAATCAAGGCATTTCTTGTCTCAAGGGATGAAGTATACAAGCAATTGGACTACTTTTCTAATCTTATATTTTATAACAATACTCAGTGATTAAAATGAAAATACCGTTGCTATGATTTTTAATGTTGCAAATTATTTAAAGTAGATCGCTGTTTGGTTTGCATTTAAAAAGAAGATTTTACAAAAAAGTAGTGTATGCCACTGCTATTGAGTATATTGCCAAGAGTAGTGATTTATGAACAGTAATTACTCAATTAAAACCATTTAATATTCTAAATTTCATCGCCACGTTGCAAACTCAATCAATGCACGCAAAATATAAACATTACGTGATATCACCGTGAAGAAATAAATTTTCCAGATATAAATTGTATTTTGAGTGAAATATCTGAGTTCTAAATTAAAAGGGGAATCAACTCGTATTGTGAGTGAAATATATGAGTTGGAAATTAAAATGTGAGATCAAATTGTATTATAAGGGAAATATGTGTTGTAAATTAAAAGGTACGATTAAATCGTACTGAAATATCTGAGTTCCAATTTAAAACGTGGGATCAAATTGTATTGTAAGTGAAATATTTGTTGGAAATTAAAAGGTACGATTAAATCGTACTGAAATATCTGAGTTCCAAATTAAAAAGTGAGATCAAATTGTATTGTAAGTGAAATATTTGTTATAAATTAAAAGGTACGATTAAATCGTACTGAAATATCTGAGTTCCAATTTAAAAAGTGGGATCAAATTGTATTGTAAGTGAAATATCTGACACATTAAAATGTGGGATTAAATCGCATTGTCATTGAAATATTTGAGTTGCAAATTAAAATGTGGGATCAAATTGTATTGAAAGTGAAATATTTAAGCTGCAAATGATCTGGGCGATCAAGGAATCGTTAGACAAACCGAGATTTGATTGGTTGGTTCAACCCATATCTTCTTGTTTATATGATACGGAGACCAGATCAGTAAAGATTTGCAATAGATAAATTATTTATGCTTTTGATATGTGGTGTTGGAGGTGGCTATTGCGTATACCATGGACTGTCAGATGAACCAATCGATCGATTATTGAAGAAAGAGCTCGAGGCTGAGACGAGTCTCTCTGTGTTGTGTGTAAGAAGAATCTTACGGTATTGCAGACACAAAGTACAGAGAGAGGACGACAGCATTGAGCAGTTAATTCAAGCGGTAAGTGTGTATGAAAAAAGTCCATTCGATGGAGTGACTAAGTGAAAAAAGTAGCAGGGTGATCATTTTAGGAGGCGCTACATAGGACAAGAGATCGTTTGAACTGGAATAAAATGGTTGAATACTATGGTGATTTTGATTCTAAGAACTGATAGAATAACCGTATTTCGGGCTTCTGAAACATGTAAATAAATGGACTGTAACTTCTGTTGGACTAGAAAACTCGTGAGACTGTAGTCAGAGAATTGTGGATGCACGCAACCTCGATCCTCACGGATATGAGAGAGAGAAGATAAGTTTTCCATTTGACAATAAATACGCTTGATTAGACGTTGTACAATAAAGTGAATTTGAGAAAAATATTAGACGGTTGAGAAGGTGGTTTTGTCATAGGAGATCGTAAAATCTTCAATATGAGATCCGCATCCGCATACGATACTTATTGTCAACGATGAAGATAATATGGGTGAACTCTTTCATAAGGTTAAAATAGAGTAAACAATATAAATAAACAAAGTCCTAATTGTAGACTGATTTAAGATTCTGACAAGAAATTACTCGTTAAGGGATTACGAAGATGTCAACGAGTTTGTCTTTCTAAGTGCTCTTATTTCAAAGAGTGAATAACATAAAGCAGATACCCAAAAACAAACTGAATCGATACAACGTTTGTGACAAATTTGACAAGGATATGGACTAACTGGTCTATACTCAGAAGAACCCATTTAGACAAGTCTCTAGTTTTCTCCATTATACTGTATTGAGTGGAAATATGGACTATTTCAAATAAGGGAAGAAACACAATAGATGCATTGATTGAATACTTGAGCCCTGAAGAAATATGTTTTATACTTGTATACCAAGGACTGCGAAGCACTGGAAATTATCAAAATACTTTGGACAACATGCAGGAAAATACTTTTAATATACTTTGGCATGTTGCTAGAATCAATAATGAAAATGTGTAAAGCTGATGATTTCGGAAACAGTAAAAGAGAGGCAAATAAGAGGAAAGTGTTCTATGAGATGGACATACCAAATAAAGAAGTTAACAAGATCGTCTTTAAGCGCTGTATTCAATATAACCCAAGACCGGGATGGGTGGATACTGAGTTGTGCTGCAAATTTCAGACATAACAGAGGACAATGATGCTCAGCATTGAGCGCGCGATGAAGAATAGGACAATAAAGTGGGTAAAAATAAATAAAAACAGTTAGTTAATAGTAAATAGATAAAATATCGAGTTCGCATGACTCCCAGAGCTCTCCGGCCAAGGAGAATAGCGGTATGGCACGAGTAACAATTCTCTGTGATGCAACACCAAGTCATTTGTATGCTGAGGCGGTGCACCTCGGCTTTGGATACTGCCAATGTTTGTCCGTGAGTTGAGGAAGAAGTGGAGGTCAAGTATAAGACATCACGCACTAGCTACAAAATTCGAGGACATATGACCGAAAACGCAGAAATTCTTCATGCCAGTTTTTCGCTAAAACGTTTCTACGCAAGATGCTTCTGCGTAAGAATTTATTATATTTTGTTAGATATTTTAAAAGTATAGTTAGAATATTTTGTTACGTTTTGATGTTTTTTTACATGTTTTGGAGGTAAATTTTGCCATTTAGTTACATGTTTTGGAAGTACATTTAGTTAAGTACATGTTTTGAAAACATGGACGATTTCAAATAAGGGAAAAACAAGATAGATGCCTTCAACGAAGACTTGGGCCTTGAAAACGAATGCTTTGCATACTACGGACGGCGAGGCATATCAACGACTCATCCATCATCCAAGAATTAGAGATTACCACAAGTATTTCAACAAGATGCAGTAAAATAATTTTAATATACTTTGGGTATGCTGCCGGAAGGAATAATGAAAATATGGAAAGCTGGTGATCTCCGACAGTTAAAGAGATACAAGTAAGAGGGAGGTGTCCTATGAGATGGACATACCAAATAAAGGAGTTAACAAGATCATCTTCAAGTGCTGCATTCAACATAACCTAAGACCGGGAGGGATGGATGGTAAACGTATTATTTAATCCTTGACTATTTCACGAGTTTAATAAATAAAAAGATACAATAATTATTAAATAAAAATATTCGCCTATTATTAATTCTCTAAAATATTATGATTTATAAATTAACTGATGACCTCAGGCCTAGGTTGGTAATAGACGCCTGTCTCCTAAACCAAGGATTTATGGATTTGATTCCCAATGTAATTCAATTTATTTAAAAAAGTGTTTCACTTTGGTTTTCTCTCAACATATCGTTAATAAATTTCTAGTGAAAAATAAAAGAATGTTTATTAAGTAGTTATTTTTACATAATACAAAGCTTTATAGGTAAAAAAATGAGGCGCAGAAACGTTCAGCGAAGAAATTACGACGCAGAACTGGTGCGCGGTATCACGTCCCATTCTACCGCTACCGATACTGGCACCACGCGCCACTTATTTGGCGACTGTTTTTACATGTACGTGTGGTTTGCACTAATCGAGAATGGAAATGCGCAATACGCATGGCGTGGTGTTATTATGGTCGCATACCTGATTCATCGTGTATTTTCCACGCATTCCGATGAGTTGAGAAACACTGGATGCTTAATACCGTGTCAATCACCAACCGAGGAAAAGGTATTATTGATATTAAAAAAAGCCTTTGTTTAAAACAATTTTATGTGTAACTTTTTTTATTATATAATTTTTTTTACAACATTTGCGTTTATTAAAGGGCCTGATGATACTAAAAAAATATACGTTTTTAATTTTGATAGTCTCAAAATAATAACGGTCAAATGTGAAAGTTGTAGTTCCTGATTCAAAATCATTTTTGTAATTTTTTTTAAAGCTTGTTAATTCTCAATTATTGGCGGAACTTTATAATAAACATAAGAAAAAAATATTTGTATTAATCAGTTGAAGGTTTAAATGATTTAAAACAGTTTTTATAATTTAATTTATTATGTTGGCATAATGGCATTTTTAGCTTTGATGTGGCAACAATATTAATAATAATAAGACAATTTATATAGCGGCGTTTAGATAGCAATATCTTAACAAGGTGGTGGCACTGTGGTGGCATAAATCATCCTAGTGTGCGTGGATTGCCTATTAAAACAACATTTTTGCACATCGACCGATTTCGCTCAAAGAGCATCTTCAGAATGGTGACCATTCTCTACAGCTCAATCTCAGAGACAGTGGAATAACACTATGATTTAGTTTGTAAAAAAATATTATATTTTGTAAAAAAATAATAGGTTTGAAACTTAGTCACACGTTTTCATCTGGTGTAGGATATGTCGATGGTTTTTGAGAAGATTTTTCAGGTCACACTATCTAAGAGATGTTACATTTAAACGTGTGTGCATTTATGTTCTTCAATAATTTAATGTTACAAAAAAACATAATGAAAATGTTATTGCATGGTCATAAAAACTTTATTTTTACGAAGTATTGAACTGTGTTACTATGAATTTTGAGCAAAATCAAAATATATCTTGATTTGTATTTCAAGGAAGTATTGAACTAAGCCACTATAAAATATAACTACAATAAAATTTCAACCAAGTATTGAATTATGTCACTATGAATATTGATAAAGATTTCAATGAAATGTTGAACTATGTTACTATGAATTTTGATTAAGATTTGAAAATTTTAACGATTGAACTACGTCAATATAAATTTTAATTTATATTTCAATGAAGTTTTGAATTAAGACACTATAAAATATGACTAAAATTTCAACCAAGTATTGAATTATGTCACTATGAATATTGATTAAGATTTCAATGAAATGTTGAACTATGCTACTATGAATTTTGATTAAGATTTGAAAATTTCAACGATTGAACTACGTCAATATAAATTTTGACTTATATTTCAATGAAGTTTTGAATTAAGACACTAAAATATGACTAAAATTTCAACGAAGTATTGAATGGTGCCACTTAATGCTGATGCTACTGAGCCTATGAATATTGACTAATATTTCAATTAAATGTTGAACTATGGCACTATGAATTTTGAATTAAATTTCAACGAAGTATTGAACTATGCCAATATAAATTATGAGTAAAATTTCAGAAATGTATGTTTATATAAATTTTGACTTATAACATATTTCAATGAAGTTTTGAATGAAGACACCATAAAATATGACTAAAATTTCAACGAAGTACCTATTCAATGATACCACTGAATGCCGATGCTACTGATGCCATGAATATTGACTAATATTTCAATGAAATGTTGAACAATGCCACTATGAATTATGAGTTAAATTTCAACGAAGTATTGAACTATGCTAATATAAATTTTGAGAAAAATTTGAGTAAAATTGAAATATGTTTATATAAATTTTGACTTATATTTCAACGAAGTGTTGAACTGTGTCATTATGAAACATGACTTAGAATTCAATGAAATATTGAACTATGCCGCATTACGAAATTAGTCGCCCATTCTAAATAAAATATTTCAGCACAGCTTTAGGAAGTAAATTCTTGATATCTTGTTATATGGTAAATGGGCCGAAACAATATAATTGTCACTTGTTAATTATATAACTTGCTCCTTACATTGTTTCTTTCGAAAGTAAACACTTCTGAGCTCAGTTGGTTTGCACAAGATTACGAAAGGAAAAGACAAATGTTGATACAAATTAGCTGAGCTTATCTCTTCCTAAGGTTCGAAGAGTACAGACCAGTCTTTATAGTTAGTAGCACCCATTACCCTGTCGTGTAGCTTATGACTGAGGATCGTGACTCCCATTATAGTCTCTGACGACTCCTCTCTTCAAATCAGCCAGAAAGATATTATACAAACTCTATGTAGAAAACAAACTAATACCTTTTTTAAAAAATATATCTGTATATCAACAGGAATCGAACCTGTAGCCCCCGTGAGGAAGTCAAGAGTATCATCAACTAGGCCGCAGAAGTTGTCATTTGAACTTAATAAATAAATTGGTAATTGTATGTTCTTATTTTAGCTATAATGACAACTTTCATCGTATAGTTGATAAGATATTTATCTTCGACAGTGGAATCGATTCCCGTTGGAAACGAGATTTTCCAGTCTCTTTTTTACTTAAGGTCTTTTAAACAGCTTTCTGGTAAGTTGGAAAAGATTGCCACATACTCGTATATTCTTTCAAAAAAATAGATACACCAGTGCGTTCCGATCGTTTCACTTCATGTATACCATCGGATCCAGTACAGTGTGGTCGGTGAGTTTGCTGGTGTGAAACGGCTCACTCACTTTAATAAACTCCACGGCACAGCTTTATTTTTCAACAAAATTGACAATGGAATGGCGATGGAATTTTCGACTACGAGATATTTTATTTACAATTAAACGCCGGGCCTGATGCTCCGTGTTCCATTCAAGTAATATTATGTACGATCAAACACTGATATACTTTATTGCTGACGTAATCCCCAGCGATTCCGTGATGCCTTGCAAGAAATTTAAATATTTATAGAAGTAAACACTGACTCATGTATAAGCGAATGTTTTGTTGTTAAATATTTCCATATAAATTGTTCAGCTATAAATATATTTTACATACAATCAAGGATTAAAACAACGGGCCCCAGCGGCTAGATTTAAATTGTCGAGGTGTTGTCACCTGGTTTTGAACTACTTTGGAAGACCAGAAAATATCTTATAAGGGTCTGTTGGGAGAATTAAGGATAACAAGTCGAAATGGGGAATGTTGAGTAATGCATCGGCTCTTTGTAACATACTCGTATATGGGATGAGGAGCAATTCATGCGATACTTGCTGTAGTGTCCGAAGAGGCCGGTGCCTTGTATCGAAGAGGACTTGGGCTGTGGAACAAACAGTGAAGTCCAGATGGCCGAAATATTGTTGGAGACAATTTTATGCCTTATATACTCAAATTAGGAAGTATTTTAGTACGAACTTTGACATCTGGGAATGAAACGTGGATGAGATTTTTTTCGCAGTCTAATAAATACTTTAGAAATGCGTGTACTGAGCATTGTACATGGGGCGATTATGTATGCCATAATGCGGAATGAATTTGTTAGGGGTGAGTATGAATTTAAGACTGATGTGTTGAGTAAGATGAAGATAGCACTCTGAGATGGTTTAGACATATGGAACGAATGCATGAAGAACAAGTTACAAAATAAATATACAGTGTAAATGTGAGTGGAAGGCTAAGAAGTAAGATATATCGTAAGAACTGTATGTGAAGGTTGAAGGATATGGGAGAGGCGAAATATATGTCGATATATGAAAGTCTGGCCTTTTGTCCTCTCTGCTTAACCCAGCAGGGAAACGGCGCGGTGTATATATTTATTTTTAACATTGTATGCGATTCAACTGTCGAGCTTATTTATTAATGCGGCTATCTCTGTTTACTTACCAGAAATATATTACGAAGTCTTAAGTGAAAACAAGACAGAACTATTGAAACAAACACTGTACCAACAGAAATCGAACTAGCAACCCTGGGTTAGAAAACGTACGTCTTATAAAAATGCCACAAAAGTCGAGGAAACGTAACGTGAAATTAATAATGGATGCATTTGGAATATACTAACATATAACTGTTCTTGATTTATTTATAGTCGACCTATTTACACTGTTATTATCAAATACAGTTGTTAAATTGATGAGGTAGTTGTTAAATTAAATACGCGCCACACTGCATGTATTTTAAGTTAACTAAATTAAATATTTTTTGATGTCATAAAAATTGTAGAGGTTTTGACCTATTGCCCTGGGCCAATTAACCCCTGTATCACTCTGCCCGACGTTCGCAGTCGGTCCCTTCATTGGACGAGATGCCTGCATGGTCTTCATGGTCCTTTTAACGTCCTGGTTTAATGTATATCTATGATATTCATTTAAAGTGTATATTAAAAAACAAACGTCATATTGAAATTACAAGTTCATATTGAAAACTGTAAACGACATATGCAATAAAATAATTGACGATCTTTATGGCGCAAGATATGGTATATGTTTTCCAGATATATATTTCCAGTCTTATTTTCGTTGAAATCCATTTTTTTAAAACGAGTTCCAGTCTGATTTTCACTTAGAGCTTCTTAAATGACTCTTTTATCCGTTAACTCTTTACGGTATCATACATCGTAATATCAGAAAGTATTCTCAACGTACGCATATCAACCACTTTTGTCTGGTCTTTGACTGATTATGTTCGAACTGGTACAGACATACACTCGTCTAACGGTAAAAAATCGGGTTGGGTATTCTGGGTGGAGGGAGGCTGGAGACAACTTCAGCAAGCATCGGTGATATCTTGGGAATATATGTATTTACCAGATGTTCATCCTAATGCACTGATTCGGATATTTCTAGGGCCTCTAATCTGTACATATATTTATATTGTAATATTTCGAATCTGTTCAACAATGGGTTTGAATCCCAAGTTAGAGCGTCCTTGAGGACTGTCTAATCCCTAAACGGTGATGTGTAAATTGTCCTTTTTAATACTAATATTAAATATTTATTTCATATGAAACTGTAAACTTTCTTTACCCTCTATAAACGAAGGGTGTTCATAATTTGTATATTTACAAACAGGTGGGTAGATATTTTCTGACGTAAGAAGCCAACAGATCCATACCCAAGATAAAAAATAGCACATTTAAAACGACTGGAAGGAGTGGTTGAATCTACATCGGATGATTGCAAATGAAAGTTAATTTTTAAATTGAAAAGCGCAAGTGGCCAGTCTGGTCACGATTAAATACAGTGGTTCGCCTCGGTAACCTGCGGCAAGGTACGAGTAAGAGTGCGTCACTCCTCGCTTATCAGTTAGTCCTCAAGTTAGGTGAGCGAGGCAGGTAGGTGATTGAGATATTTCGAGGCTGATTCATAGAGTTGAACAAGCGTTGCATTGAGCTGTGTGACTCACGAAGGAACACTTGGCCACAACCAGGCCAGGTGATTTCGGTTCAACTGACGTGATCAGCGTAAAGGGCAAAGATTGAGTGACTAACATTGTTATGCGATAAGTATGATATATGGTAAGTGAGGGCGATAAATTAACCTATTTCATAATACAAACTACTTGTTGTTTATTGCTAATGCATGTTTGGAATTCTCGCATTGCTGCATTAATGTCTGGGAAGCACATTTTCCACAAATGGTAAGACAAAGAAATGTATTGAAAGGAGTGTTACAGCATGTCACTCAATAAGGTTAACGATGGACATAGAATAGAACAATTGTAAAATCTTAAAAAAATATATAGTACACAGTTACGTGTTAGTAAGAAATGGACTGGACATTAAGGAGCAGAATAAATGTTTTAGAATATCTGCGCGGTAACGTGCTGGACTTCTGTGCGGAAGGTCGTCGGTTCGAACCCCGCGCTGTGCTACTCCTCTCGAACGACACAGCCACTTTTTCCGCCTAGTGTTCGAGGGTATCAAGGATACCTATAACTTTGGTCATATAGTAAGCAAATGCTGGATTAGTTACAGCTGTTTGTTAGAGTCGGATGTTATAAGTAGAATCAATAAATCAATCTTAAGATGGTCTGGACATATCGAGAGTATGAGTGAATATGTCTGGAATTAATGGCGTGCGAGGAAGAGGTTGGCCGATGAAAGAATGGAATGGTATACAATAGGAGGAATTTTTTTGATAAAGATTGTCTTCATTGGCTTATTTAAGAACTGATTTGTTATGAACGTCATCACTCGCACACGGAGTGACCTTGTTGACTGAACTTTTTGATATTTGTATCTTCTATATGTCGGTGAATAAATTGAGAATTAAGATCTTAATTTTTTTTACTGTACTTTTCAACTATTCCGAAATGGTTTCGGATATATTGAAAAGCGTTGTCTCGATCTTCGGCAACATTTATCGAATTTTCAGGTTTAGAACTAGTGGAAAAGGCATGTCATTCGTGGTTTATCACTCGCACATATATAAAGCGCGTGATCATTTTTAGCCGATTAACTCTTTTACAAAACAGGGGTCAATTTTTTTTTATTTCGGGCGCCACAAGAATTAAATCTGAAACTATCGGATGTAAGTCAAGCGTTTTGCCAATTAGTCCACGAAGGTTGTCATTAATAAACTTTGCAGACATAACTGAGTCAATTCCTTTTTTTTTTTTTTTTTTTTTTATTATACAAACATTTATTATACAAACAAAGTAAATTATTATACAAACATTTGTCGAGGCTATACCTATGTACAAATTTATTACTTAACTAATCTTAATTATATGTTATAATTTATGAACTTATTTAATCTTATTTTCCTACATATCATTTTATTTTTGAGTCAATTCCTAGAATAATATTGTTAATATTTTTAGTGTTTTATCTATTTAATTATTTCTTATCAATTTTGTTTGATGTAATTTGCTAAAATATATATCAAATATAAAATAAAATAATCCTCCGTGACCTAATTGGTAAGGCACACGTCTCCCTACCTGGGGGTTGCGGGTTCGTTTCCTGTTAAAAGTCAGATTTTATTAAATAGGATTTCAGTCTAGTTTTCGCTCAAGGTTTATTTAAAATCTTACTGGTTAGCTGGAAGAGACTGTCACCAACGTTTCCCCTAATTTTTTCATTGTGTGTGCGGCCCATCAACTTATATGTGCAAGAAAAAAAGAGAGAAGTGCGCAAATATGCATATTCATGCATATATAAAACTAAGTAGTCAACATAATGTAACACGAAATCATAAATTA
This sequence comes from Odontocerum albicorne, assembly GCA_949825065.1. Taxonomy (NCBI): domain Eukaryota; kingdom Metazoa; phylum Arthropoda; class Insecta; order Trichoptera; family Odontoceridae; genus Odontocerum; species Odontocerum albicorne. The sequence continues at coordinate 8,454,902 of OX463852.1, read as the reverse complement.
CATTTTTCAAAATTTAGGTTACATATAAAAAAAATCTATACAAGCAAAAAATTTAAAATACCAATAAAATAACACGAAGACCTTTGAACAAGGGATAATTCATGAAGTCTTTATTCGAAATACGTAACATAATACGAGTAGGTATATGGTGTTTCCATGTTCCGCACACATCTCAATGAAAGGAACCTCTGAACACATCATAAAGTATCAAAATAAAATATATAATTGCGCAAAACAAAATATGGTTACAAGTTCCTTTCTTTGAGATGTGTGCGGAAGATGGAAACATGTGTGCGGACAATTTTTAACAGATGTGCGGCCGCACACGCGCGCACCTTAGAGGGAACGTTGACTGTCACATGACAATAAGCCCACCAGGTGGTACTATATTTAACGAAAGAGTGTCATTATTAGTTAATTAGGCATTCCATCCTACAAAGAGGATGATTTGTGCCAATAACAATTTGAAAGAAAGGAGGCAGTAGTAGAAAATATAAGAACTACTGTAGTACTAAATATTAAAAGAGTTTTGGACAATCAATTCAGATATGTGACAATATATTAATAGAGAATTAAGTGCGAGAAGGTGGGACATAAAACGAAAGAGTAATACAATGCAATGCAATAAGAATCATTACGAAATTCCACAAAGTGAAGCCAAAAACACTTTACAATTCTACGAATCTACAAACAATGATACATATTACCATAACTCAGCCAACGTTTGGCACTTTCTTCGAACCCAAAACATCCGGGAGCTGGGTGCCAGGTACACCGTATTCACAGTTCAGCAGCGTTCGTTTTTGCATCGTGCCAATATTGTACCAAGAACAACCAGCTCGTACTTTCCACGGTAACTTGTTGTATAACAGTTATATTTAAACATTCTTGGAATCATCAACCATGAAGCTAACGCAGACTTAAATGGTGTTTCATTTACTAAGGTTCAATTTTAAATGTGTAGTATTTTTATTTTATTTTATTTCAAGAGCCAAATGACATTTTCGATACAAAGATTGAAAAAAAAAACAACAAATATAATTTAATATTGAAATTTAAACAGTCTTCTTCTTCCTGGCACTGTCCCAACTCATTGCCTAGGTAGGCTGTTGGGGTCGGCTCTTCTCGTTCTCAGACTGTATATTCTTCGGTTCTGGGTGTCGCTTTCATCTAGGCCGTTTCTCTGCAGGATTTCGGAGCATTGAGTCATCCAGGAGTTCTTTGGTCTTCCTCTGGACGGCTGTCGAGGAAGAGCCACAGACATTGCTTGATTTACCGTATGGTCAGGTGGTCTCCGTCTTATGTGCCCGTACCATCTCAGCTGTCGTTCTTCCCGCTTACTATTTATGTCAGTGACTCACAGGCTACCACGAATGCGTAAATATAAGTGTTATACAATAAGGAAACACAGTACAAGTCGAACAACATGCGAGTAACTAAGCAAATCCATACATACAATTCAATTAATTCATCCCAGCAAGAACAACTTCTTCACTTAACTTCTCTAAGTAGGCAATGCTATATGAAAATCCATATAATGCCCATATTGACTATCCAATTCGTGCAGTATTTTTATGTAAGAGTTGTACAAATAGTTAATTGCAACCATTTCATAGGGGAACAACACATTTTGCCGAGTGGGCCTTCAAAGAACGTGTAGCATAACAAGCTGAGATAGTTCCGGACTGTTGAAATACGAGTTGACAATATTAAACAATGTTGTGAGGTCAAACATCTTTCTTCTATCTGACAAGGTTGTAAGCCTCGTCACTTTTAACAACATATCATAGAACAACTCAGTTATTGGAAACGTGGAAGTGGAGAATGACTTAAAGGAGCCGAATAAATGCTATAAAAATGCATGCATTGAGGATAGTAAAGGGGGTGACAATGTATGACAGAATACGGAATGAAGTGATGTGGGATGAGTGTGAACTTTAAGCTGTCGAGGAAGATAAAGAAGAGCACTTTGAGAGGGTTTGAGCACTTGGAATGAAGAAAGACTAACAAAATACAAGTACAGTGCAAATACGAGGCATGTTAGAGGAAGACTAAGGAAATTATGATTGGATCAAGTAAATTATATTTTGAAAGAAAACAAAAGTCAGAGAAAGTGTAGAAAAATATGCACGAACTACAACAGTTCCAGTGTGTGCCATGTTCCTCAACATTGAGGTCAAGACGCAGAAGAAGAAATAATCATGAATTAGAAGGCTGATCATTGAGTCATAAAATAGGAAATCCAACTAGAGAAGAAGAGGACGCCGAAAATGATTATCCTTGGAAAGAAACCTTTAAATATATCTTGGCTAAGTAGCGTAGCAATATACTGGAGGAAGTCAATTGGAAATTCCATTATGTATACGGAACGAATATCACACAATGCAAGGACAAGATTGACATAAACAGCAAGTAGACTCGGCAAAACATTGCATATGTAATCAGCATAAATATAAAGTTATTATAATGTTATGTTTCTCGCAATATGTTAGAATTTTTGATGATGTGTTATATCATTTGTTGCCTGCTTTATTTTCAAATATTCACATTTTACTGTCGACAAAAAAAAGAGCGGTTAGGGCGCTTAAAAACTCTCTTTGGGCTTTCTAAACAAGTTACGTGGGAGTTCATTCTTTTGTATGGCACCTTCGTGTGTTTGACTTGATCCTGCTCATAAAATTAATAAACAGGATGATAAACTGTCCTCTGTTATTTCTAATTAAATTTTTAGTTCTTGAGAACACCAAAATTTTTACAGTCATTAAAAAAACGGCTCGAATTTTAGCAGCCCAGAAGTGAACCCCATGAATGAGATATTTGTAATTATTCGTATTTAAAGTTCTGCTCCTCTTCGGAGGATGGCGATCATCATGGCTAACTAGATCCTTGAGGCAGCAGCTCTGAACAAATATATGTTACTACAGTCAAACCACTCCCGTAAGGTCTTCAACCAGGGGTTGCGTCCTCTTTCCACACTTTTTCTACCTACAATTCTCACCAGCAATATCAGTTGAAGGGTTTTATACTTTCTCTTCGCATTATAAGTCAAAAGTACTCTAAATTTCTCCATTAAGTTATAAGAATTGATAAACTTCTTAAAACCTCCAATGAGTACGGGATTGCACGACGTATTCTTTAGCAAGAATAATGAAATTATTTTATTAGCAAGAATTATGGTACCAATGTTATTATTACTTAAATCCTCCCATGCACAGATTACGTCGATAGGGTAATGAGAATGCTGCAGTTTAAACCATTGAACTAAGAACTTTATCTATCGCATGCCAGTATTGTTATTAAAAATGAACCCTGCCTCAGATATTTGGACAAATCAAGACTATTACAACCAAATACTAACGCAGAATGATAACTCCCAATGAGAATATAAACACTAATGATAAGTCTTGTTTGTGCTCCCTGATGATGAGGTGAAAGCTTTGAAATTGGTAGGGTTATACCGTTACAAAAAGTGGAATAAACCGTGTTTGATAAAACCAATTACAATATATTTATCCCTCCACAATGTTAATGCCTTAACTATAAATACTATACTAACAATAATGATAACAAAAAAACAGTAGTGAGCTTCGTACATTACAAAAGACAAAAAAATATAATTAATTAAAACATGATCAATAAAAATTAATGCAAAAAAAAATATAATAATAGAAAAAATCAATTCATAAATATGCAAGTAAGTACACATGTTACACTCACATAACAATGTAAAAGTTCAATTTTATGTGGTCACCAACACCAGTCGCATAGCCAGCATAGCACCAAACCGGGCGTCACTCTTGACATCAAAGTGAAAGGGAAATATAGATGCGTACAAATAAAATCAACATGTGCATACCACAAGCGCAACAAAATGACAAAATCGTCCCCACACCATTCAGTGTCGCAAGATGTCAATATACATGTATAACGTTTAAATCAAGATAAAATAAATAAAAAACACATACATAAAAGACCGATAACGGAATAACAGATTGGAAAAAAATGACGAAATCTAACAGCTGTTAATACACTAAGTTCTTCAAGCTGGAGGGAAAATACAAGAATAGATAAAAAAAATGTAATCATTAATAAAAAAAGCAGCTCAAAAAAGTTCTTTAAAAGTCTTCGTGAGATACGCGGGATTTCATCTCAAGTCTCGGATATTCGGAAGTGCCTTTTCAGATATCCTTTTATAGATCGATAAACCATGTGCGACATAAGCCACCAGTTTCGTATTTACTCAAGTGGTTATAAGCCTAAAGGTTCGATGAATAGTGTCGAATACAATGTTTGTTGACAGCCACACTCTTAAACATGTCCAAATTATCACATCGAATGTGTTGAAGTGTACCATACGAATAAATAATGTGAATTATACCGGTCTCAAGAGCGACTTTCCTTGATTGGTTCCTAACTAATGGACTCCGCAATTCTTCACTTGCCACCAGATTTTTAACAGCAAACCTTTTTTTATTTAATTTAGTCCCTTCGCCCTGTTGTAATGTTTTTTAAAATTGCTATTATTATTTTTTTTTCCACTTTGCACGGATTTCTCCTCTTACATACAGAGGGTCTGATTCTAGCGTTAGCTTATTCGTTAGGAAGAATATCAGCAAGGATTCATCTCATACTGCTAGGTGGTACCGAGAATACCATATATCAACAGTGTCATTCAGTTGGTTAAATAGCTCTATACCACGCGAGACTAAGTGTTTAGCCGTGATATTCATCCTGTAAGTTGGTATGTAGAACAGAGGGTGATTCCTTGCACGGCTATATTTATTAAGTACATACTCGTATAAACTTAGTGCTTCTAGAATCACGGGAATTTATGTGACCACCCATATCAATACGAAAACTACATTTTGTGGGAGTGTCAATAAAGTATATTCCCTCAAAATAGGTTCCATTTATCTATGCGTCGGACTATCTTCAACCCGATTGGTTACGATATCATCAATTTTTTCTCGAAAAATTGGAAAAAGCTGTAATACTAAGGATAGTATTACAGCTTTTTCCAATTTTTCGAGAAAAAATTGATGATATCGTAAATCTTTAAAGCTTTCTGTTGTATAAATACTTACTTGCTACTTTTCCATTCAATTAAAATTTCATCTATATTCATGTTACGAGTATCTGACCTTTTGTCTCGGTGCCACTGCTATCCTTATCACATTTCGGTGTGGCACCAGCAGAATAGGTGCTACCCCTTCCGCCGGGGATATACTCGTATCTTTATAAAAAAAATGTTAAATCCAAATTTCTTACTAGTCTACGATCGCGCTATACCATAGGTTCCCAAACTGGGCAATATCGCCCACTTGTGGGCGATGAAGGAATATTGGTGGGCAATACTGGCTTCGGAAGAATTTGGTGGGCGATGTGAGGAGTCAAATGGGCAATAACAGATTGTTGAAAAAATAATGTTGTGTAAAAATGTTTTGAGCATTTTATATTATATGTAAAGAATTTTTTTTTGCATGAAATATAATGCATTTTAGGGTATATTAAAATAACCCCTCTAACCCTTTTTCCAGGTATGGGTACTTAGATAAGTAATCCACAGTCACAAAAAATGGTACAACACTAATTTCTGACAAATTCCTAATATTGACAAATTCATAGTACAACACCAGGCTCATCATTCTGATTAAATGTTAATATTGATTTTACTTTTTTGTTTGAAATTAGTTCGAGTTAGAATAATTATACTTTTTTTGTTTATAAGTGTATATTTTTTTTGTTTTATTTTATTAAATAACTTTATAAATTCAATTCAAAATTATTTCATTTCCAAACTTCCTATTTGAAATTATAAAAATGCACATGTTACATGAATATATTGATGAATATAAAAAAAAATACGCATTGATACGTTTACTATTATCTTAAATAGAGATACAGTTTTCCAAAGGTGGGCGATGAAAAATATTGACGTTGAAAAATGGGCGTCGAGTCAAATAAGTTTGGGAATCTATGCACTATACGGACCCAAATTCTTTCCAAATGGTACGAATGCTTTACTCGTATGAACAGTTTTGTATAGAATTCAATATTGCTAATTAAATTATTTGAGTGCACATTAAAATATTTTTCCAGTACACGATACGAAAGTTAATGCGATTATTGATAGAAATTGAATGATTGGAAAATTTGGTAACATTTTATGTGGAACAGAGCACACTTTAAAATTGTGTAATTAAATATTATTTTAACACCAATTATTCGGCGCATCATCTAAAATTATAGCAATCATTTACATTTATGAATATTATTTACCTACTTGTGGTGAGCATTGTGTGCTAGAATTTATATAGATGGACTATAAAGATAACGCTTTTATATTTTAAAGTGGTGCCCGTGGTCTAACTGTTAGCATTCATGCTAAGTGTCCCGAGTTCGATTCCTGTTGGATTCGCTTGCTGATTGAATTTATTATTTGACTTTATTTTTATATATCTATGCAACATATGTAACATGTATGGAGAGTACATCATGAGGAAAAATATTAGCTAGATGGGAAGGTGGTTTGGTAATTGGAGGTTGTATAATCTCCAATGCAAGATTCAACGCTCATAGGTATATTATATATGCGGTGCATTGTGGGGTGAATATTTTTGGTCTGTCTGGAGTGATGAAGTGTGAGGAGTTTGATTTTACGTGATGTATACATGTATAATTGAGTGTAACTTTTGGTCAGGTTGATGGGAATGTGTAACGGGTTTTTTTTATATAATTAAAAATCGGAAAGAAGTATCGATTTATTTTTTCATGCTATATGTACTCAGTAAGATACAGGCAAAAACCTAGTTTACTGGGGACACGACAAATGAAAGGCAACAAACCCAGATCCATTAAAATTGTGTGTCCCAATTAAATTACTTGTTGTTTTTTCACAAATGATGTACTCGTATATTTCTTGTCATATGTAAAATAAACAAAAAAAATAAAAATAGGCATAAATGACGATGAGACAGCCGAGCTTCTTCACAGAATTGAAATAGAGAATTAACAGCTAGGACTAGAAATAAACAAAAGTCCTTATCATGGATCAATTCTTAACTCTGATAAGACTTGTTAAGAGATTGCAAAGAGGTCAACAATTTTGCCTACCTAAGTGTTCTTATTTTGAAGAATGGAGGATATGAAGTAAAGATCTGAAGACGTATTGGAATGGCAAAATCAGCTCTGATAAGTCTGACAAAGATATAGATCAGGGGTGTCAAACTGAAATCATTTTGTGGGCCAAATAAAACATTGCAAGTCTTTGATGGGCCACACATATAAATATTTTATAACTTAATAATAATATGAAGTTTTTTTTAAATTCAAAATAAACAAACAACTTACAATCGAAATATATTATTACTTTGTAAAATTAATGAAACATTTGTTTTTTTATGATATTATTTGATAATTTTTAAACATCGACTGGTAATTTGGACGTCGCACATCGCAGTTGATTGGGCAAGTTTTCACCAGTTAAACTCTTTCGACACTTCGATTTTATAATTTTTAATTTTGAAAAAATAATTCGCAGTGATATATGGTGCCAAATGCAGTTATAATGCACATCGCCAGTTGCCTTAGTATTGCTCAGTGCTAGCGCTGTAACGCATACCACTTACATCACTACAAAGGAATGTCTGGCGCTGGCCTACAGATGCGACATCCAGGTAATAAAGTCGTCACTCACAAAATTAATAATATGTAAAAATTATTATAATTAACGTGCACGGAATTTGTTTTTTTATTTTATCAATAACAAAATGCATAGAAAGTTGCAAACCTCGAAAGGGCCACATAAAATCTTAACGATTTGGACATGTATATTATGATATAAATTAACCAACCTATACTAAAAAAAACCAAAATCCGTCTAGTAAACTCTATACTTATTTCCATACCACTGTATGGAGTGAAAACATGGACAAAAAAACATGATAGATGCCTTCAAGATGTGTTAGAAGTTGCTTGTATTTCGTAAACCGCAAAACGCACCAACATCGGAATCGGAGATTACTGAAAGACTTTCGATAACACGCAAAAATAATCTGAATGTACTTTGGGTATGTTGTTCGAAATAATTATGAAAGTCTGGAGAATCTGAGATAGATGAGGGAAGTCGAACATGAGAAATGTGTTCTCTGAGATGAGCAGATCAAATAAAGAAGTTAACAAGATACTTTTTAAGTGCTGCATTCAACATGATCCAGGACCGGGAAGGATGGAGATAGGTGGTGTACCGAGTTTGAGACATAGCAAGGGATCACGACATTCAGTTTGAGCACCCTATGAAGAAGAATATGTATTTATTTACCAGCATAACAGTCTACCTTTTAATAATACATAAACCTTAAGCAGTGAGTGTACAGCGGAAGAAGTCATTAAAGGTAGACCTAAAACTAGATTATTATTATTATAAGTTAATTAGGCATTGCATCGTTTAATATTTCAAAAGGGATAAATCAAGGATGCGTTATGTCACCCTGGTTGTTCAATATTTATATAGATTAATGTATGAAGGAATTACAGAGGTGGCATACAATTGTCAAATGGGAACATATGCGGATTACTGTATGCTGATGACATGGTGGTGTTAGCGGAGAGTGAAGATGTGAAAGACCGCCGAGTGCATGTGTGCTAGATATCCGAGGCTGTAAGCATCTTAAGTAAATGGGTGTACAATACCCTACACCAAAAATTTAATAAGTTGTTTACACGATGGGTGTCGATATTGTTAACTGTTGACCAAAAGAGTACTAGAAACGAAACGACATTTCAAGGCAGTGCTAGACGATAATTAATCACAATCCGAATTTTTTTTTGAGTTGATTCATAATTGTGGATGAAACTTATATCCACCACTACACAGCAGAGCTAAAATCAGTCAAAACAATGAACGAAGTAAATTGTCAAAACAAGTGAAAGTACGCTGAAGAAGGCGACACCAGGAAAACGCACCGTCCCAAAAATCGACCGTTGTAATGACAAAATTGCATGAGTTGGGTTTCGAATCGCTTCCTCATCCACCATATTCACCGGACTTGACTCCATGCAAATTCTTCCTATTCCGAAAATAAAAATTGACTCGGTGTGAATCAGAATGCCATAGCCGCAGTAAATGACTATTTTACAGAGATTAACAAAACTTTTTTTCAGACAGGATGAAAGAATTGGTATATTGCTAGACCAAGTGTGTAATCCCCAAAGGAGACTTGAAAAATAAAATAGTTTTTTTTTTTCAAAAAAAATTTACAGTCGGTTTTTATCAAACGTTTCAAACTATCCACATGTACGAGTATGTGATAATAAATAAATTAAGAATTAAGTGAATAAAGTGGGACATGTTGAACGGGCGGGGAACATTTATAATTGAGTAAAAATTATATGCGTCGTGTAAAGCAGTGCTCCGCAACCGGTGTGCCGTGGCACACTGGTGTGCCGTGAGCCGGATACAGGTGTGCCGCGGTCAAATTCAATGTACAAGTATTTGACATTTTACAATTTTTCATTATGTATTTAATACACAATAACATTTTCATAATATTGTCTATTTTTCAAAATGTAGTATAGAATAGTTATTATAACTAAATAATTTTTCAATGGTCCCCCAGCGCCTGGTGCCAACTGTTGAAAACTGCGTAGTGTGCTTTGTACACACCATGGCCGCACCAAATTAGTCATAGACAAAGAAAAATGACCCTTATGCGCGTCGCTGAAGACTCATGCCTAATTTAATACCTATATATTTTAGCTTTTGGTGTGCCGCGGAATTCTAGGAAGAATTTTGGTGTGTCGTAGGTGAGAAAAGGTTGCGGAGCACTGGTGTAAAGGACCGTCAAAGAGAAGATAGCCCATGGTTTCCTCATCTATCTCACATGTGCATGTAGGGCTTTCGTTTATATGGATGTTATAAAGGTGGCTTCCTATCAGACAGTGATCTTTTCTTATCTTGCATATGACATACATAATTTGTTTGGACAGCTTTTTGTGAAAGCAAGGTTTGGTGAATATTCTCACCTGAATATTACTGTAGGCAGCGCCCTTCTTGCTGCCAGAAAACTCCTAGACCTTGGCAAGGTAACAAAACTTGATTACAAATATTGTCAAAAAACACTACATTAACAGTTCACTCTACGTAAGCAGACGTCCCAGGTTCGATTTACTTCTGCACTGGTTTTACTCTTAGAGTGTTTTACACGTATATAAGAATTGATGTTTTTTTTTCTGTAGCTTATACGTATACTGCTTATCATAAGTACTCATAAAGCAAAGCAAAAATTGTGTTATATAAAATAAACCTAATTTCGTCTTTTGATTTGATGTATCAAGACTGTGTGCTTGTTAAAGGCAACAGATTACACATAATAAAATAAAACACGCACAGGCGCCTACCATTCACAAGATGGCTGACAATGATACGAGATTTCGAGAAATTGATTGCCTATCGTACCATATCACATATGATTTTGGTTTGCCAAACAAAACACCGACCAATAGACCAGAACTAATTGAATATTCGAATCAGTGGAAAACTAGTCTTCAAAATTACGAATATTCCGCGTAATATACGAGTATTAGCGAAGCATAAAATTTACTTTGAAATAAGTGACGCATATAGTTTTTTTTAGAAAATCCAATAGTTTCGGGGTTGACAGCTGAAATTGACGTTATCAGGAGTATCAGTATATCCATCATCCTTATCTGAGTGTCACCAGCCGCAGTGACAGGACCGAATAATCAGACGAAAAGGACATGTATTGTACATATCATCACGCCGTTTCCATGCAGAGAAGAGAGAGAGCACAGGACTTGATTATCGCGACATCCATCTTTTACCTCTTCAACATCTATTAACCTTCTCATATACCTCCTACGATTTCTGTGACTTTATACGTCCTTCTTTCAAAATATCATACACTTGATCTAACCATAATTTCCTCGCTCTTCCTCTACCACGTCTTCCGCACTCATTTGCACTGTTTATTTGTTTTGTTAGTTTTTCTTACCGGATACCCTGAATGAATATGGCCAGCAACACAAGGGTTCTTCAAAGAGTTAAAGTTGATAGATAGTTGCTGACTAATATTAAAATCCGAAAGGTGTCATATTTGGGTCGTGTACTTAGAGGAGAAAAGTACAAATTACTACACCTGATCATCCAAGGCAAAATAGAGGGTCGAAGAGGTGTTGGCAGGAGGCAAATATCCTGGCTCCGCAATATACGTGATTGGACTTGTATAAGGAGCGTTGGGGATCTTTGTCGGGGAGCCGGGGACAAAGATGCTTACTCTCAGGTGATAGTCAACGCTGGAGGGCCTGACATGCACTAGGAAGAAGAAGTTTTTCTTCGTTCATTCGTTCTACATGCCCAAACCATCTCAACGTACTCTCTTCGTCTTACTTAACACGTCAGCCTCAATCCCTACTCACATTTTGACGTATATGTGCCAAACTATCTCAGTTTTCTGCTTGATACATTAGCTTTAAGTTCACGTTCATCCCTAATCCCTTCATTCCGTATTCTATCATATATTGGCATCACGTTTTTCTACAGTATTTATTCAACTCTATTGAACATTTCCCCACGTTTCACTCCCATACATCAAATATTGTACTTAAATACTCTTTTGAACTGTCATCTTAACAGTTTAAAAAAACCTTTTATTTAAAAAAGGGTTCAAGTTTGCCAAATAAAACATACAAACTATAAAAAGTACGAATACTTGTGACTTTTTTCAATAATTTTTGACCTTTACCATAGTGTAACAAAATGAAACCTCAATCAATCAATCAATGGCACTGCAACCCATTGTGGGCCCCGGCCTCCTCCAGCAGTCGTCGCCATTCCCTCCTATCCTGGGATGCATTCCTCCAGTCCCTGATGACAATCACGCTTGTATCACTCTGCACCCTATCCATCCACCTGAGCTTTGGTCTACCCATGCTACGTCTTCCTTGTGGCCTTGGAAAAGAGTACCTTGTATTCTCTCTTCTCCCATTCTTGCTACATGCCCCGCCCAACGTAGCCTCCCAATTTTGATATATTTTTTGTGACGGTATAACCCTACCGGGGTTTGTCTTGTTTGCGCTCCCCTGAAGATGAGGTGAAAGCCTTGAAACCGGTAGGGTTATACCGTCACAAAAAAGTGGAATAAACAGTGTGTGATAAAAATAAATTACAATGTCTTTAAACCTCCACAACGTTAATGCCTTAACTATAAACAACATATTAAACACCATTTATTAATTTATTTTTTCAATTCCTTTGTACATTACATGTTTCCCTAATACGTACAAGGACAAGTGTGTACTTGCACAGTTGCTCCTTTATTTGCTTAGACTATCTAAGTTGCTTTGTGTAGTATGCTGTATACATTGACTATCAATTGTTATTTTAAACAGTATAATATACATTCTAGTTATTATAAGACTAAACATTTGTAAATTTTTAGACGAATTAGAGGAAACTTAGTTTTACTCGCTTCGTGTAATTTTTTTAACTTTTTATTTGTTTTATTTCAATTGCAAATTGCCTAAGCTAATAATCTGTTTAACACGTTCACTGCGTATAAAATACTTCATGTCATACAGAGATGCTGGAAATTCGCGAATATTTGAAAACCCATAACTTTGTTAAAAATGTTTTGCAAAAAACAAATGATTTGCAAAAAAAAATCGTTCACGATACGAATTCTATTTATATATGTGTGAACGACCCTTTATATGAGTATATCATAAAAACTGCCGCTTTGACTGACCAGCACGAAATACTGACATAAACTGAAGCGTATATAGTTACGCTAATAACTTTTACGTATAGTATAGTTACGCTATACGTATAGTATAGTTACGCTAATAACTTTAACTATACGTATAGTATAGTTACGCTAATAACTTTCGTCAACTTTTGAAGCGACGCTGTAATATTTTCGATTCAATGCATGGTAAAGATGCCATGAACACGACTCCCGTGTTCAACGCGTGGCTGCAATATTTGTATGGACACGGGAGCCGTGTTCGACGCAGTGAACGTGTTAAAAGTTATGTACTCTTTTAATTGGACTATACGTTCTACCTATAGGTTTTTAACGATTATACATATGAAAAGGAAGTGTTATATTTTTTTCAAAGTAATGTCGACGACTTCCGTGACTTAGTTGGTAAGGTGCCTGCCTCGAATCCCGTAGGTTGCGGGCTCAAAACTCGCTGGAACCCAGTTCTTTCTTTTTTTTAAAAGGATTTCAGTCTGGTTTTCACTTAAAGTCTCTTTAGTATCTTTCTGGTTGGTTGGAAGAAATTACTTGGCTATAAGCCCGCCAGATTGTACTGCATACAACAAAAGTGTAATACAATTTAATACAACGTTATTCGATCATTAGCAAAGTAATAACATTCGACCATAAGTCAAGTATGTAATATCATTTGATCGTAAACATTGTAATGTCGTTCGATCATAAAGAACGTATTTTAATTCGATCATAATTAAAGCAAAGTCGATCGATCATAAGCAAAGTAATTACACTTGATCGTAAGCAAAGTAATGTTTTTCGATCATAAGTAAAGTAATGTCATTCGATTATAAACAAAATAATGTCATTCATTGGATGATGAGCAAAGTAATGTAATTTTATCATAAAAAACAAAATAATGTTATTCGATCATAAAGAAAGTAAGTACTATCATTCGATCATACTCAAAGTAATGTCACTCGATCATAAGTAAAGTAATGTAATTCGATCATTCACACAGTCTCATGCAAAATGATAAGAATGTTGGACGGCATTCATAATATTGTTATTTTAATCCTCAATAGTGACGCTCTGATAGGCTGATTTCTGATAAAGTATCGTTTGTTTGTTTATATTTTTATTTGTTAATCGTCTGCCAGAAGACCGTGCGACCCATTTTTCGTAATATCACCAAATTTCACGACCTCAATGCTTTATCATGAAAGAATACATAAAAATAACATTATATAGGAAGAAGAGATGAACATAATAAAGACAGCAGGCTGGAGTAAAAAATAAATATCTAGTGGTGAACGAAACATGACGCACTAGAGAAAGAGCACCAATGAAAGACGTAACAGGACTACCCTTAACAACTGTTCCTCGAACTGAGAAGTACAAGGATAGATGGAGAAGAGTTGTCTAGCAATGTGACGGGAATCACAATGCTCATCATGAACTACACGACAGGGTGGATGGTGGGTTTAATTATTACAAAACTCGGAGGTAAGCTGCCAAGAAAAATATAGAGTGGTTTAAACTGACTCCGTATACCATATGTTGTATCACGGTCGCTGTGCCTGCTTGATACGCACAAATGGGGCCATAAGGAGTTGCCACAATATGCTCTGATGCAGACCGCGGAACACATATATAGTTAACGACTGCCTCTTTCGTACGTTCACTGGAGGGATCCAGGATGTCTACACCTGAAGCATTAGACTATCTGCGTCATCTGAGAGTACCGCAATGAGTCTTGAAAGTATGATAGAAAAAAAGTATTTTAAATACTTAATTTATGTAAATTTATTCGCAGATAAGATTTTGTGGTACTGTGATGATAATCAAGTCAATAATTTCTGAAAGAATCTCCATTCGGCCTTACATTGCTTGGCTACTCCAATCTAGTGACGTCAAATGATAGTTTTGCTGAATTGAAGGTTTCTGTGAAAGTAATTGTCATTTGTTGGGCTGTTTGAATTCCAGGCCTTAAGTCGCTCAATAATTATACTAGTTAAAAAACTCATCCAAGGGTGCGGAAACTATTAATAAATAGTTCTTAATTGTTACATATTCTTGTATTTTATTCCATCACGCCACGTTGCTACATATTATCGATCATTATATCATTTGCCTTAGCCTGCCGACTTCTCTCATTTTACAATAGTTTTTCTGGCTTTCGTTGGAGATCCGTGATCTTCGATCCTTATTAATAGATTGTCTTTATTCATCGTTTATATCATACTTTATAGCCGTCGTTATTTAGTTTTTTTTTATCACTTTGCAACAACACGCACTTGTTGTCGATCTGGGTCTTAAAGGGATTTGATTTTTTTTCACGTATAATTTAAAAGTTAACGGTCGCACAGAATGTTACAAACTTTATGCATTCACACGTCGACAAAAATCAAGGTTTTTTTTAGCATTTTATCACTAACATATCATCAAACTGTATGATTTTTCTCTTAATATTTACTTAATTTTTCAGTACATGCGAATGACTACAAATGTTTACTTTAAAAAATAAACGACATAAATTAAAATTGCAAGTATTTACCTACATACCAATTGCTCACATGCTTTACTTTACTAACAAGTATTTCAAAATTGGAATACAGTAGGTTTCGCATAAATGTTTTGTTTCATTTTCACTTCACCGTCACATTATATTTTGTTTTATTTTCAGCTTCACGGCATTAGGAAAATTATATAAAAGATTTAGCAAAATTATATAAGAGTCGTCCTCTTCTCCCGTGATCTTAAGTACGTAGTTTTTTTAATGAGTTCAAGTCTGGTTATCACTCGAGGGTTATTTAAATACATTTTTGGTTTTTTGAAACCGTTAGGTATACAACGAAAGTGTCATACAGTGCAATATTTTTTCGACATATCCAAAGCATTTATATATTATACATGTACAATAAATACATCGTTATGTAAATTCGTCATTTTGTATTCCTTGTAAATAACAAAAATAAAATATACCATAGATAAATTAATGAAATAAAATAAATTTCGGATATACACTCGAATAAACTGCTTTCTAAAAACCAATCTGATCAATGCAAACAGGAACCAATAAATTGCTTTTTTTTTGTTTATTTGAAATATCGAATAAACGTACCTCAATCCTGTTTGTGCAAATATATCAAGCTAGTCAAATGAATATTTCGTAGTCAAATTGCGTCTAGTTTTTTTATTCCATGCAATCTCGTACATTTCAGAGCTGGTAATTTGTGGGTTGGTTTGTTTTTGCTTTGTTATGTTCAAATTTCGTTTTGCACGACCATTTCAAATAAAGACCGCATCCGTGTTCTGCCTATCTTCATATGTGCACATCATACACCTATTTGAGTTTGGCTTATTTTGTTTGTGTTATCTTACTATTTATTGTTCAATTTTTGTTTCTTAAACAATAAAAGTGTACATCTCAGCTATATCTAGATTAAACTTTTTGTTAAGTGATAAAATTATTTATTTTACACATATGATAAGTTCATTTAACTTGATTATGGATAAAATTATAGAAGAAGTTGCCGACCTTAACCTGGGATACAACATGCGTGACAATATGCTAAACATCATATGCTATGCTGACGATGCCACCATCATAGCCGAATCAGAGGAAGATCTGCAACAAATGCTTTATCGATTCCACACTGCTTCCAAAAAATACAACATGTCTATCTCCATCAGCAAGACTAAATGCATGACTAGCCAGAGAGCAAGTTTGATGCAGTGTGGCGATCAACGATACACCAATTGAACAAGTTACAAAATTTAAATACTTGGGTGCTAGCATAATGCGCAATAATGACCTCTAAGGCGAAGTACTTGAACCATCTCAAAAGGCCGCAGCTATTTCCGGATGTTTCAAGAACACTATCTGGAAAAAACAAGTACATGAATATCCAAAGCAAGGTGAGGATATACAAGACCTGTGTCCACCCCATAATGACATACAGCATAGAGTCCAGCGCCGACAATGTCAGAATCAAAAATCTCCTTTGAACCAGCGAAATGAAGGTACTCAGAAGTATCGCTGGCAAAACCCTTCGTGATAGAGTACGAAATACAGAAATCCGAAGGATGTGCGAAGTTGAAGATATTGTCAGATGGGGACGACAGAGTAGAAGGTTCTGGAACGAACATGTATCCAGAATGGCGGAACCAAGAGCCGTAAGAATGGCCAGGAACAGTATCCCCCAAGCAAGCAGACCTCCAGGACGAACTCCCAAAATATGGAAAGACAGCTGGCAGTCGACGTCACAAGAAGGAATCGATGATGCAGGACCATAACAGGCCTAAAAGAAGAGGAAGAAGAAGAACAAGATGTGATAAGCTGGCTGACTTAAAAAATAATTCTATGTTAATAAGTCAGCAGGTCTACGGTATCAGAGCATAGTAATTAAGCATGATTGAATTTGTTATTTTTATGATTATTAAAATGTATGTCTTTAAACTTTTACTTTGTTATTTTTGTATCTTACACTGTCGTGTAATAAATAAATAAATTATTTACGAACCGTTGACGTGCAGTAACTCTATGAATGGCGCATCATAGCAGTACTGATTATTTTCAAAATATCATTGACGGCCTGCGACAAAACTGTTCAGGTAGGGCAATAAATAACCACGAAGGCTTGCAGTCGATGCAGATAAAGCAATTCTCAAAAAGAAGGTTGAGCGGTAATAAAACAGCTGACCAAAATTATTGAAGAATTACCGCATAAAATTTTACTACAGCTGTTTTTTTTTAAATCCCTTGTTAAATCAGTCAGTGCAATATAAACCTTTGATGTCATGGATTCGACAAATTATTGAGATATTTCTATCTTAAGAGAAAAACAAGTACGAAAGTGAATTCGCCAGGAATCGGATCTGTGACTTTTGCTTGCTTAGCATGAATATAGTACTAACCATTAGACTACGATCACAGATAAATTATTATAATATGTACTTTGACAATCTCCGTGGCGTAGTTGATAGGACGATTGTCTCCCAAACTGGAGGTTGCATGTTTGATTCTCGTTGAAACTAAGATTTTTGTAAAAAGGATTCCAATCGGGTTTCCACTCAAAGCCTCTTTTAACATTTTTCTGGTTGGTAGAAAGAGATTGCCACATGAAAAGAAGCTCGCCAGTTTGTACTGTATACAATAAAAGGGTGATATAATGCAATGTATTATCTTAATGTGTACATCTTAATTCCTGAAAAATATTTGTTGGTGTGACAAAACATTTTATTTATTTATTTAACACTTTTATTGTAAATACAATCTGGCGGGCTTATTGCCAGGCGGCAATCTCTTCCAACTAACCAGACAAAAGTAAATAAAGCAAATTACATGGTCGCATAAATCATTCAAATGACTATCCATCTCAACGAAATCCATAAACACATACGTGAGCATATGCCCACGAGCCCCACAAAGGCGGACAATCATCCGAACATTATTTTTAATAAAAAGTGAGATATCATCAATCAAAAGAAAAGGAAGGGATGGTGGAGAGGAAAGGAAAGGAAAAATCAGGAATGAAACACGTTATTTTACTGACTAGAAATTAAGGGTTTTTTTCAGTCGCTTCTTAAAGCATGCCAAGGACGGAGCAAGTCTTATATATGTTTGTAACTAATTCCTGAATCTCACTGCATAGACAGTAAAGAACGACGTAAAAAAAGAGGAGCATTTTAATACTTTTCAAATTTCTAAGTAACTATACGAAAAGGAATCTACCAATATTTCACCTGTTCTAGGATAATTGAGAAAATATGTCACCTATTCGTAAGAAAACAATAAATCCCGAACAATATACATGACACGCATGGCAACTAATGAAATGTTCACCATCCCTAGAGTTAAAACCTCTTTTGCCCAAAGGCAATATGCTTATTTGGCTCCCATTACATACAATGGCGTGCCGACTTCAATAAAAGTAAAGGTAGGAAAACCATTTAGACAGTCGATCGGAGCGTGGTTGTTATTGCGACAGGATTTTGAGTACTTGGGCTTTCAGGATGAATGACGAGTGGAAAGGATTTATGTGAGCTCGTGAGTGTGGGTCTCTTATTATTGTTTTAATTTTGGTTGTTATTGTATTTGTGTTTCTGTGTGTTTTTCTTTTTTTTGTTTTGAATTTGTTTTTGATTTTTATTCTTATGATTGTGTGCAGTATATTGTGGGATGAATATTTTTGGTCTTTCTGGAGCGATAATGTGTGAGGAGTTGAGTTTCGCAGGATGTTTCCAGTTGTAGTTGAGTGTCACTGTTTGTCAGGTTGATGAGAGCGTGCAACGGGGTTTTTTGTGTTATCAAAAATCGGAAAGAAGTATCGATTTACTTTTTCATGCTAAATATCCTCAGTGAGATACAGGCAAAAGCCTAGTTTACTGGGGATACGACAAATGAAAGGCAACAAACCCAGATCCATTAAAATTATATGTCCAAATCAAATTACCTGTTGTTTTTTCTCAAATTGTGTATATTTCTTGTCATGTGTAATAATAAATAATAAAAAAAAAAAAAAAAAAAAAATGCAGGTGCAATTCCCGATGATATAATTTTTTAAACGAACCCAGACTGCTTCTATAGACAATGTATTTTTAAACATATTTCTAGTTGGTTGGAAGATTGCTACATGGTAATAAATCAGCCAATTTGTACCGTATACAAAGAAAGCGTAATATTGTACAATACAAAACTCATAATACAATAATGCTTTGTTTTTAAAAATCCTTTGAAACACTTTTCTGTAAAGATGATTTGAATGAAATGATAGTTTGTGTTTTTGCACAAAGACTTTGAGCTCGTATTAATATTTATAATTAGCCGACTTAATAGTTAATGATAATGAAACATGATAAATGAATATGCTGCTGAAATATAATTGAATATTTATGCAGTGAAGCATGGCAAAATAAAATAAATGACCTTAAAAGTATACATAATTATATAAATAAATGTATTCTAAAAATAAATATATCATACGTATATGGTATGCTAAAAGTTATCTAAAATATATTATACATTTACGAAATAATCATGAATTGATACCTAATGAACGAAGGACAAATCGAGTTTGCCGTAGATCTTGGAGATTTTATCTCTTTACTATTGGAAGTTTAGATTTGATCTGTCAAGACTAACTGTTTGTATACTTTTAACTTGACAACAAGGTCAATCACACATAGAAAGGCTTAG
Source organism: Odontocerum albicorne (assembly GCA_949825065.1). Taxonomy (NCBI): domain Eukaryota; kingdom Metazoa; phylum Arthropoda; class Insecta; order Trichoptera; family Odontoceridae; genus Odontocerum; species Odontocerum albicorne. Next base: position 8,434,967 of record OX463852.1, on the reverse strand, counting down.
AATTATCATCGATTGCAAGGATAAAAACATTATTTTTTAAAGGTTATCGAGGACATGCAGAAAGTCACGGAATAGTCATACTTCGGACGTGTCCTTAGATAGGTGGATATATATTAGTTTGGGAAGGTGGTCGAGACAGGAAGTGTTGAGGGACGAGTAAAATGAATGGTTTAAGTAAGTTAGACATACCTTATCAAATAGATGATTTTTTCCTTATTGAAAAACGAATCGTAGAGTTGAAATACATAACAATGACAAAACCCCTCTATTTTGTGTACGTAGTGAATCATTTCACTAGGTAAGACCTGTGACGAAGTGGTCTTATTCCTGAGTCACTTATTTTATATATTTGTTTAAACTACTTGAACACTCAGCATAAACATTCCCACTGTAAAATCACATCAGTATAAACATTCACATTACATACATAAGTTATCACATTTGCAATTCATTCCGACCCATAATCTCAACAATTATGTTCAACTACACGTCACATGTTCAACATTCTGTTAAGTTATTCACTCACACGAATGAAAGTATTCTTCAATTAAAAAATGTTTAAAAACTAAAGCTTGTAGAATAAGGTCATTTTTAATTATTTTTTTATATATTTGCTTTTTGATAAATTTAAAACATTTTATGTATTGAATTTAAAATATCAGCTCAGAAAAAAATATCAATTATGTATTTTTTTATTTGCATATTGATTCAAGAAAAATAGTTTCAAGTTTTCACTGAAAATAAACAAAAAAAACAATTGAAAATATAAACGATTTGTTTATTTATTAAATTTTATTTAACATTTCATAGTAAAACAATCTAGCTGGCTTATTGCCAGGTGGCAATCTCTTCCAATCAACGAGATAAAAGTAAATGAAGGAAGTTACATAGTCGTAAAAAAATATTCAAATAATTATTCACCTTTACAAATTTCATGACCAGTACATAGTAAAAATAAAAGGGAGATTTCATCAATCAAAGGAAATAGAAAAGGATGTTGGAGAGGAAAGAAATATCAAGAATGAAACACGATACATATATTAATGACTTAAAATTAAGAGGTTTTTTTAGTTTGTTATTTAAAAAAAACCGTTTTTTTTAAGAATAGGTCGATTAATTAATAAAACAAAATGTAAATGAGTAGGTACTTACATAGTAAAAAAAACTTGATTGCCAGAGGAAACTTCAATCAAAATTATTTTATTGTTCACAAACGTTGAACACTAAATTGATTTGATATTTTCATAAAGAATTCTAGACACGTTAATAGCCAAGTAAAAAAATATTGTCAACAACAACAATTTCAACACATAATTGTTTGGCATTTTACCGTCACTGTACACTGCATTTATTACGTATTGGAAAAAAAAATCACATAAACTATAGACAACGTATCAAATTGTTAACATAATAACCATAGATTAATACATTTTGAGAAAATAATTCCACATTTGAAACTTTTTTCGTATCTGTCAAATTTGAATTAAAATTAAATTCCCGCGTTTGTGTGTCGAACAGCGCGCCAAAAGATTCGGTCAACAACTGAAGTAATGAATCGGCTCAACAAGTTGTCGTTCTATGGCGGGTATAGGCAACCAGCTTTCGGCGGGTTAGATCCGGCCCGATGACAAACATTTGAAAAAAAAGTCTATATAAATGTTTCCTTTTTTTAAATTTAACTATACATCTTAAAAAAACTGACAAAATTCTTCAAATTATCAATTTCTTCTATAGCGTTTAGTGACCAAAGTTTCGCTGTAGCATATTTTGAACTTTGTGAGGTTTCTATAACGAAATCACCAGAAAAGGTCCCAGTCTGATAATAATAATTGCACGCTTAATATGTGTGTTCGTGAGTGTGTGAGTACGCGTGTGTATATCGTTTTCATATGTAAGTATTTATAAAATGACGCATAACTCACATGATGACGAAATGTGAGTTATGCGTCATTGATTCTTACAATACAAAACATACATTTTTAAAGATGATTGACTGAAATGATATTTTGTATTTTGCACAAAGACTTTGAGCTTGTATAAATAATTATCCGTCTTAATTGTTTGTGATAATAAAACATGATCAATGAATATGCTGCTGAAATATAATAAAATATTTATGAATTGAAGCATAGTAAAATAAAATGAACCTTAAAAGTATATATCATGCAATTATAAGATAAGCGTAAATACATTTATAAGAATGTATGCTAAAAATAAATGTATTATATATGTTAAAAGTTATCTTACATATACATTTTCGAAATAATCATGAACCTAACGAACTCAGGCAAAATTGAGTTTGTCGAACATCTTGGAGATTTAACATCTTTGCAATTGGAACTTTAGATTTGAACTGTCAATACTTACTAAAGTATAACAGCTTACACATTAGCTTTAAAAGGTTCATCACTATCATCGATCGCGAGGATGAAATACTATTTTTTAAGGTTACCAACGACATGCAGAAAGAAAATACTGTAATATTTCTGACATGTCGATAGAAGAAATGGAGACAGTTTGGATATGTTGGTAGAAACTAGAAGTGTTAAAGATCGACAAGCAAAAGAAAAAGTTTCAGTAAAGTACTTAGATATACCAAATCAAATACATGTGACATTCTATGGACTTTCAAGAAGTTTGTCCCAATAAAAACTCAGTAGACGTTCCAGTAGATGATAATACATTCTTTCCGTTTTTTATTCCTTATGTTCAGTCCATCGCTTATTGTAAGCCTCTTGATTTGACCTTGAATGCCGCCACATCTTGTAATAGCGTGAAGCTTTGACCGAAAAATGTCACTCAACCACAGTCTTTAAAATGTTCGCTTTACCGATTCGGATGTCAAATTATACCACACGGATGATTAGAATGTTTGGTATAATTCATTGCAAGGTTATAAATTACGTATCAATATTTAATTTGAAACTGGTGATAAAAAAAAAATTAATATTCAGAATTTATCAAAATTAATTAATATTTATATTAAGTAAAATTAATTACTTCATGAGAAATATAACGCAATCATTATTGCTGGATATATTTTTATATCATACTTTTAATACATTTTTTATAACATACATTTTACAGTGTCAAAAGTTACTAAACCCCTGCACAATTGAATGAAATTATTGTGAGCAGGACAAAAAATACAATTACACGCCGAGCGGTTTAGTAAAAAGACACTTTATAAAAAATACATAACAGCTATAATACTAAATATTTAATCTTACTTCAGTAATATGTTTTTTTTTGTACTACATAATTTTGTTATTTGTTTTACTACTGTGTTGCTTTATTGGGATGTTCGAGTGACAAGGAGAGGAGTATTGTAATGATAGAGGTCACGCCAATGGACATTTTTAATCGGTGATTACGCTACAGAAATGAGTCACAATTCTTAGTTCCTAACTCGGTAGCGATATTCCAAATACAAATAATTGATTTAAATATTTCGTCGTACTTTGTTGGATAAAGAAAAACGCGGACTGTCATTGGCAATAAAATTTTAATATTAAACATAAGAATGAATAGAAATGCGGTAATGTTTCAAGCCATTTTAACCAATGCGACCAAACTTGAATGCGGTTTGTACAAATCTCAACTGTCATACGGCTTACTGCTAATATATTTTGACGTAATATTATCTCTGTGGTTTTGTTGGTAAGACCTGCCAATCTGGAGGGTACGGGTTCAAATATTGTTTGTATCCAGATTATTTTTACAAACGATACCAGTCTTTTTTTACTATCAGTTGAAACTTTGAATTATCTAGAATTGTAATTTTTTTAAATTGGTTTTATTATAATAACTCATATAATTGCATAATGTCTTTAATTTGGTGGTACACATCATCCTAGTTTGGGTGGATTGCCTATTGAAAGAAAAACAGTTTGTTTCAACACTTTCTAGTAAGTTGGAAGTGATTGTCACATGGCAATGAACGTGTTAGGTTGTACTGTATACAACTTAAGTGTAATATAACACGATATCTTCTTCTCCCTGGCTTCATCCCAACTCATTGTCTGCGAAGACTGATGGGGTCAGCTCTACTCGTCCTCAGGTTGTATGCTCTTCTGTGCCGGAATACGTCCCCCAGGCCGTGCCTCTGCATCAGGTTATATTTTTGCACCACCCATGAATTCTTTGGTCTTCCCCTGGTTGTTATTCGAGGAAGATTCATGGAGATTGCCTGGTTCACAATGTGATCGGGTGCTCTGCGTCCAGCGTGCCCATACCATCTCAATCACCTCTACTCCATTTTACTGCTGATGTCTGTAACACCTAGGCTTCCACGAATGCGTGAGCTTTTTATTTTGTCTCTTAGGGACACACCAGCTGACCATCTTTGCATGCGCATTTCAGCAGTTTCTAGTTGCCTATAGTAAGAGTTATACATCGTCCAGCATTCGGAGCCATAGAGGAGTGCGGGTCTGACAATCGTTTGGTATACTTTTCCTTTTATTTTTACTGGCATTTTCGGATCACATAGAACTCCCGTCATTGATCTAAACTTCATCCATCCCACACTAATTCTATGTATTACATCTGCTGCACATCCTCCATCGCTATGGATGAGTGACCCAAGATACTTAAAGGAGTCACAATTTGGAAATGTTTCTCCATCCATTTGCATTACAGGAATGACAGCATTTGTGTTCTCGAATGGTAGGTACAGATACTCTGTTTTCTTACTGGAATATAACACGATATAATTATATTTAAAAAACAATCAATCATCTTCGCTGGCAAATAAATGATTGATGTTTTCAGGTATTTAATGTAATTTTTGACGGGTAACATGGTATACGTAACACTTAATGTAATATCAACAGTAGCAAACATGACATAAGATAGATAATGGTGAGTTGGTGCCCACTTGGACGTGTGAAAGTGAAACTTAGATTTGGCAGAAGAAAAATAAAGTAATATTAATTCTATGGATATGCGTGTACTAAGGAAAATTTGTGGACTGTCAATGTATAAAAGAAGGCGGAAAGAAGATATCAGATATGAATCCATGTAAAAAAATGATGTTTTAAATAAAATTAAGAAAGAAGATTTAAGATGCTTTGGATATGTGGAAATAATGACTAAGATAGTATGCGAGTCAGAACTGCAAGATGTGTGTGGAAGAGGTAGAACGAAGAAAACATGGCTGGATCAAATATACTAGATTTTGAAAGAAGGTAAAGTGAGAAGTATGAATAATAAAATATTGTGCATAACGAGATAAATGAACATAGATGAGGCGAAAGTTATATGCTTTTATAGAAAAATTTGGAGATCTTTCAGTCTGTCTACCCGGCAAGGGACACGACGGGATGATACGTACAGTACCCGGCGGTAAGGAATACATATCAGGCTTAAGAAAGAGACTGTCGGTCATAATTGGCTAATTTCGGCTTTGTTGAGCGTCGTCTCTGTCATTCATACACGTGTTCCGTCTCGATTTGTCAGTCGTTGTCAAGCGTTCTAGGGACAGAGACGACGCTCTACAAAGCCGAAGTTAGCCGATTATAGCCGACAGTCTCTTTCTTAAGCCCGATGTGTATTACTTACCGCCGGATACTGTATGTATTACTATATATTGTACATTTTCATTGTTTAACCTCTTCAGACCTGAATTAATTCTAAGATTTGGAAGTGTATTATTAACATTAAATGCAACATAATGTCTTATGAATTTAGAGAGATGGTGCCCAAAATGTTTTAAATCGATAATCCAATATCCTATACTTCATTTATTATCATTGGAAACAGAAATATACCACATAGTTGTTTACAAAGTGCACATGAACTCTGTGTCCGTTATAATGGACGCTAGGTCTGAATAAGTTAAGACACAATCTCGCAAATTAATTGTTACGTGGGAATTTGTTTCAACTAACCCGAAGTATGATATATAGGTATTAAAGAGGCTTTATTTGAAAACTAGACTATTCTAGAACCATATTTTAAATAATGGAATCAAACCCGAAACCCCCGAAGTAGATAAGAAGCGTCGTGGCAGCAAGACCACATAGGCCGTTCTTATGAAATTTTATAATAAATAAAAATAAAAAAAATATTACAATATTTGAAAATATTATTACAACATTTGGTTAGGGTTTCCGGATTTGCGGTTTACATTCAAGGAAGAACTTCCGTTGGGGAATATACACTTGGAATAGTTTGATTCTTATCCGGTCATTGTGAAGGAATAACCGATCATTTAACAAAGAACTGCCCTTTTGGTCAATTCCAACGAGGATTAACCAGGATTTTTAAAGGATTTTCCTTTATTGAACAGGAAACAGTACTACGAACCTAAAACAAAAATAACTTTTGTTTATATTCATTTGTGAACATCACGAATAAATTTTCTGATAAATTATTATAGGCATTGTATATCTTATGAGATCGAAGAATATTGTCAGTCAAGCCTATGTTTTGACCACTAATGAATGAACAAGATTGTTAGTAAAGCCTATGTGTTGAATTATTATGACTGAACAAGATCTTCAGTCAAGCTTATGTATTGACTGAACAAAATTGTCAGTAAAGCCTACATGGTGAATTATGATAACTGAACAAGATTTTCAGTCAAGTCTATGTATAGACTAATGATGACTGAACAATATTGTCAGTGAAGCTTATTTGTTGAATGATGATGACAGAACAAAATTTTCAGGCAAGCCTTTGTGTTGACTGATGATGACTTAACAAGGTTGTTAATCAATCCTATGTGTTGACTGATGACGACTGAATAAAATTGTCAATCAAGCCTATGTGTTAATTGATGACGCCTAAGTTAAACAAATCCAATTTGCAAGATCATAGTATGTCTTTCGGTAAATATATAAAGCGTTCTTAGAATATATATAAAGCAGACGGGACAGGCAAAAATGGAATACTTAGCAACAGTGGTGTGTATAAACTTTTATGTGCTGACTGTGATAATGTCTATATAGGAAAGACTGGAAGATCCTTTGAAAATAGATTTCGTGAACACAAATCCGCCTTAACAAATCCTCTAATTTATTCTGAAATGGCTAATCATTGTCATCGTGAAAACCATAATTTTTCTATCGACATGTTATAGCAAAAAAAAGTCGTTAAAATTAGGTGTAGTGTATTATTCTCGTATGTGTGTAGTGTTCATATAACATTAGGTGTAGTGTATTATTCTCGTGTGTCTGTGTAGTGTTCATATAAAATTAGGTGTAGTATATTATTCCCGTACGTGTGTAGTGTTCATATAAAATAAGGTGTAGTGTATTATTCTCCTATGTGTGTAGTGTTCATATAAAATTAGGTGTAGTGTATTATTCTCGTATATGAATAATACACTACACCTAATTTTATATGAACATATACAATTAGGTGTAGTGTATTATTCTCGTAACATATGTGTGTAGTGTTCATATAAAATCGTACATTTTGACAAGACTTCCCAAAAATAATTATCTTTAAATTCTTTTTAAAGTTACAAACGCCACCTATAGCCCTAGCCCTAACACTTGAAGTTGGAGACCAGAAACGGCAAAAGCCTTATCATAATGCCCAGCCCTATTTGATCGATTCGGAACAATAAACTTACTCGATGAAAACGAAATAGACCTCAAAGTTCTACTCCCCTCCGAAGGAAAATCTTTCAGACAAATATTCGAAAGATACAGATTCGGGAGATATTGTAAAACAATATAATGTAAGCATTCAAGGAAAAATAAAATTTAACAAAAAATTCTCTTAATATATTCCGGACCACGGTTTGGGAAATATAGTCGAAAAGGAACTTGTCAATAAATATTAATAATGGTAAAGGCATTCCGAAAATACAAGATTCTTCGAAAAGTGCAAGAAGGTTGCTGTGAATGGGAATTCGGTGCGAATGACTCACGGGCTTGTCCACACGTTACAGTGTGATGGTTCATTGAGAGGAGAGACAATCCCGTGGACCGGTGGAGCGCTATCTGTGTTACTGTTCTCAAGGCCGCCCGGCCAAAGAAGAATGATTTTTCTGCAGGCTGTTGTGTGCAAGGAGTGGGGGGAAATCCAGTTAATGGTGTTGTAGTCGGTGTCGTCATCAATATTGTAATCATATGCATGTATATGTGCAAAAAGAACCCAACTCACATTCGAACGTATATATGCAAAAATAACCCAACTCACATATGGACACGTGAGCAAAAAAGGACTCAACTCACATTTGGATATATATGCGCGAAAATTATTAAACCCACATTTGGATGTATAATATATGTGCTCAAAGGACCCCAACAAGAAGGTTCTGAAACAAGATGAAGAAATTTATTATTCAGAAACATATTGTAAATGCGAACGATTTTTAGATAGAAAAGCTTTGAGTACTTGGCTTCTACGTTATTTAAATGCATTAACCAAATCCATAAGATATATTTCAAGATAAGATAAATATTAAACTGATATTTAACCTGTTCACTGCGTTAAAAATCAAATTCCACGAATCCTGTGCGCGGCACAATTTCAGCGTTTTTTAATTTCTAAGTTTAAACACATATTTTGTTTAGAACCACTGATATTTGATTACAACACCAAGTAAACATGACACTTAAGTAATTTTATGATAATAAATAATAGTCATTACTCTTAAGGAGACTCATTAAATAAAGGAGATAAACTTAACATTACGTAAAATAAACAAAGGAATGCTACGATCAAATCAATGCTTCATGACACTCACCCAATCAAATGCATATAGCACTAGTAATGTTTATTTACGTAAGAGAGACTTAGTAATGTTTATTTACGTAAGAGAGACTCATCGCAGGACTCGATCCGCGCGACAGGTCGTTAATGCTGGAAATATTGAGAAACCAAAAAAAATCGGCGCTCTGTTTATTCAACAATATCTCATAAACTAATATATTATTTGACAAGGTTTTCAGAGATGTCGCTAGAATAAAGATTATTTTAAATTTTAGTTCAATTTTTTTTCCGGTTTTGCGTAATTTTTTTTAAGTATTTGTGATTTGAAACTTGGATTGTCGTCAGATCACAGGCGTTTGTGCTCCCCGCGGGGAACAGGTTAAAAATGGCTGATAGAAATCGAACCAGATTTAGTAAGAGACACATTTAACACAAAATAAAAAAACTCTAATTAGATCCAATAATTGTCGGCAAACAACTCCTGGATTTGCACCACAATAATACACCGGCTTCACTACTAATTTTTGGACAAAACCTTCGTGATGTCGCACCCACCGTATTCACCAGATATGGCCCCCTGTGACTTTTTCCTGTTTCCCGAGGTGCCAAGGTGTAGAGGACAATGAAAAGACAACGTTTCGCGACCATAGACAAAATAAAGGCAAAATAAACTAAAGGCAAAATCGCTGGATGAGTTTAAAGACTTTCCCAAAAAGTGCGATCCACACTTGTTTTACGGATTGGAAAAAACGTTAGCAAAAGTGTATTTTATCCTATGGGGACTACTTTGAAGGGGACAATATTAATATTAATTATTAAATAAATAACGGTTAGTCAAATGCTAAGTTTGGTCAGTGTTATTACATAGAGTGGAATCATGGACCCTCAAAGTTGGTAGTATGAACCGACTGGAAGCGTTCGAAATGTGGATGCACCGGATAATGCTACGGATATCCTGGACGGATATGGTCAGCAACACAAGGGTTCTTCAAAAAGCCAAAGTTAATAGAGACTTGCTGACTAATATTAAAATCCGAAAGGTCACCTATTTGGGTCATGTACTCAGAGGAGCAAAGTACAAGTTACTGCACCTGATCATCCAAGGCAAAATAGAGGGTCGAAGAGGTGTTGGCAGGAGGCAAATCTCCTGGCTCCGCAATATACGTGATTGGACTGGTAAAAGGAGCGTTGGGGATCTTTTTCGGGCTGCCGGGGACAAAGATGCCTACTCTCAGGTGATAGTCAACGTTGGGGGGACCTGACATGAAACTAGGAAGAAGAAGATTAAATAAATATTTAATGCTAAAAAATAATTTCCTCGTTATTTATTTTTCAAATCTTGTATAACATATATAGTATGTTTCTTTATTTTTTTATGTTTTGTTAGACAGGGAAGTGATGCTGCTCTATTACTCTTATATAATACAGGGCAATGGTTCAACATTTTTGGTTTAACAACTACAGGAAGAAGACCAGTTTATATGGTTTCAACAAGTTGGAGCCACTACTTATACAGCCTAGACTACAAATCAATTCTTAAGGGAAGGTTTTCCATGTCGATTGAGTGTCCACTTAAATTGCATGTTTTTATTTTGTGTCTTATTTTTTGTATGTATTCATACGATTATTTACCATGTAAATAAATAAATAGAAGAATGTCTTGTAGCAAATGTTTGTATTAACTTTTGAGCCTGGTATGTTTTTGATAATTATGGACAGCACATTGTGGGATGGAGTTTTTGGTCTGTCTGGAATAATGAAGTATACGGGGTTTGACTTACGTGATACATACATGTTATTGAGTCCCACTGTTTATCAATTTGATGAGAGTTTGTCATGGATATTGTATAACTAGCAATGGAAAAACAACCTCAATTTATTTTTCCATGTTATATGTTCTCAGTAAGATACAGGCCTAGTTTACTAGGAACATAACAAATGAAAGCTACTTTTTGTTTTATCATAAATTATGTTTTTATATTTTTTTTCTACAAGACGACAGACTTCCACGTGTCGCCCTTCAAGGGAACCCAGCCGGAAGAAGACTACCGGGAAGACCTGAAGAGATGGCGTGACAGCTGGCAATCCACGTCACAAGAAGAGGAACAGGCGGAACAAACATATCATGATCTATAGGAAGAGGAAGAAGAAGATTTTTTTGTCATGTATAAATAAATAATAAAATGAAATAGTAACCAAACGATTAACTGTTGATTTGTTACAAATAAAAATTTACATGCGGTTATGTGATAAATCATTAAGATAAGAGTAACATATGTCTGACTCTGGCTCCTAATCTTAGTAAATATGAGACGTGAGGAGTTCACGCCAGTTCCTATTGCCGTGATACAAGTTCACACTCACTGATCTCCACTTATCACACTTCTCACTTATAAAGATAACCTTTTTAATTAAACTGTTTGCATCACACATTCATCACACTATGTCAATACTGAAAAAAACTGTAGGAAATTTTATAGTTTAATTACTATGTACGTAGTTAACGAGATGTATTTGAACATGTAACATACATAAGTCATTATGTTCGTTAAAAATGCTAAAACTCAATTTAAAATAAATGTAATTTATTTTTAACAAACACTGTTTATTCCACTTTTTAAAAAAAGTGGAATAAACAGTGTTTGTTAAAAATAAATTACAATGTCTTTAAACCTCCACAACGTTAATGCCTTAACTATAAACAATATATTAAAATAAATGTTTTGTGGATTCGTTAACCTTGAAAAAAACGAACGATAGAGTGAACAGGCCAAACATATGGAATATTTTAAATAATTTAGAGTGAGTAGACATTTGATTAGATCAATCGTTGTATGAGAAAAGTACGACATATACCTATCAGAGTGGGTTAGCAGATGCTTGATTGATTTTATATTTAAAAAGGTGTCAAGTAAGGATAAGTGATGTGTCCATGGGATTTCGATATATGAAGAGTGAGACGAAATGCGTAAAAAATATAGATTTGGTCGACAATAATTGATTGTATGCAGATAGTACGGTGATATTGGTGAAAAAGAAACTGATTCAGAAATGTTAGTTGAAAAAATGGACATTAAAATTAATTTTTAACCTAAATATAAATTTACCACAATTACTGTAGTCAATTTTATCACAACACAGCTATTTTTTATTTAAATTTAATACAAATATATAACGTTTTCTTTTATACACACAAGTCGGCACACCAAGAACAACTAACTGTCAATAATATTAGAATCTAAATGAATTTGAACAGGACCAGACCTGCAGCTGTGCGGATATGAGTCATAAGTTTTATATTATACGAAGTGGTACATAATCTGAGCGTTCGTGCAGCAATAGAGAGAGGTTTAATAAGTGGTACATTGCGTATACCATTGTGCAATACTGCGTCAAAAAAGGTGGTACATAACGTGGACCACTAAGCCTGTAAGAGTTAACGCATCGTGCGACAGAGACGACGCTCTACAAACGATGTGTATTACTTACCGCCGGGTACTGTATGTAAAGTGTTTAGAAAAATATTTAAGAATTAATGTTAATAGTTAAAAGTCATGATTTCTGAAATGGGTGATTAGTTGAGTATTTGTAATAATACCGGAGCAAATTATAGATTAGGGTAAACTGAGAAATGTTGCAATCTGGGATGCATATTTAAAACTGGGTCAAAAGATAATTGTTAGGGGTGAATGTTTTAGAAAGGAATCTTGAGATGGCTTGATATGTTGAGAGGATGAGTTGCAAAAGAGGGAAGAAATAAATATTTAAATTTTAAATTAATACAGAGCGGGTAATAATTGAAAATGATGCTTTATAAAAATGCTAAGAAATAGGTGAAAAGTATGAAAAAAAGGAAAACATGTATGACATGAAACATAAATGTAGACCAAATAGCTAAATACGTGTTAATTTTATAGGTAGGTTTGGAATTCATCATATTTCCTGGTTATAGTGTCCATGTACAATTATTAATTTTGATAAGGTCTTCTAAAAGGTTTTTAAGTTCTAAACTGCACAAGCCACTAAAATCTTTAACGTTTATAGTCAGACCATTCAATGCTACCAAAAAGAAGACGAAATTTTTCTCAAAGTTCTATTCCCCTTCGAAGGAATATCTCTAAGACAAACATTCGATATATATAATGAAGACATTTCATTCATCATCATTCTGCCGTGAAGCTCATGACAGAGCATCGTGACTCCCATGATAGCCTCCGACGACTCCTCTCCATTCATCTCTGCACTCCGGGACTCGAAGGGCAGTTATTAAGGGTAGTCTCCTCTTGTGCGTCATCTTTCCACTCCCCCAGTAACCACAAACCTTTCAAAACTGTCTCCTTGGCCACGAGCAATGTTCCCAATGAATCGGAGGACTCGTCAAAGGCATATTGTCGATAATCTATCGGTGATTCTCAGTTCCTCGAGAATGGAGGCGTTAGTTCGTCTTGCTCTCTATGGAGTTCGTAACATTCTTTTCCAGCATCACATTTCAAATGCATCTATTCTACGTCTCTTGTTTGCTCTCGGAGCCAAGTCTGCGCGCCATATCATATATGAATATTGCGAAGACGAGAGACTTAACTTGGCGCATTTCCGTCGTGATGCTGATAGTTTCCAGCTTTGACATCGCATTAAGGGAGTTGAATACAAAGAATCAAAGTTTGGAATCAATCTGTTTGTGACACTTGAGCTAATTAGTACACTTTTGTAAAGGGAACTAATATAACTACCATGTCCCCTTAGCAGCTGCGTTGAAATTGTACAGTGAGAGTTATTTTTTAATGATGAAGATTCGTACCTCAAGTAGGATATTTTTACATTCCCTGGAGAAAAGCAAATATTTTATAAGAGCCCTGGTTCAAAACTTTCTAAAGCCTTCAAGTGGGAATAATTAAATATTGAGATTTTCTCTCATTCAATTCTTAAGACAGAAACAGGAGCGAAGGGAATTAATTAAATGCGAGACGCTTATGAATATTTCCAGGAAAAGTCTTTCGTTACAATATCAGGTGTCATGGAGATGGCATTTCAAACCAATCGATAGTATCTTAGCCCCTTTTGAGACTCTTGAAGTGTTTGCTGATGAAATGAGAAATTCTCATGTTAATATATCAGGAGAAAACAAATAGTCCTTGAGTTTAAATCGTTATTCGCTACATTTTGTACCAAGTTACTCAAAGAGATCTTTTGACTATATACGAGTATTGCCACATCTTTCAAAAATAGTTACTTAAACAACATGTCAATGAAATACTGGGTAGCAATTCTAAAATACCTGCTCTTTCAACTCAATTTACCTCAACAATTCGTTTACTTTACCTTTAGTATTCTTGATTTTCCTTTCCTGTTCTCCACCCTTTCCTTTTTCCTTTGATTGATGATATCTTACTTTTATTAATATTATGTATTATATATCTTTCTTGAAATTTGTACAGGTGAATATTATATATCTTTCTTGAAATTTATATCATTCTTGAAATTTGTACCTTTCTTGAAATTTATATGTTTCTTGAAATTTGAAATTTATATCTGTCTTGAAAAATGTATTATATATCTTTCTTGAAATTTGTACAGGTGAAATTTGTACAGGTGAAATTTGTACAGGTGAAATTTGTACAGGTGAAATTTGTGCAGGTGAAATTTGTACAGGTGAAATTTGTACAGGTGAATTTGTACAGGTGAAATTTGTACAGGTGAATAATGATTTGAATAGTTTTTTGTGACCGTATAACTTCCTATATTTATTTTTGTTTTTTTTTTAGTTGGAAAATTCCGCCCCATAGTTAAACAGTGAAGTGTTAATGAAATTAATAAATATAATATGTTTATAATTGTTATACGCGGACTATATACGCATATCAACTGATCAAACGTTCATCATACCTGGAGTTAAAACATCTTTTGCCCAAAGGCAATATGCCTATTTAGCTCCCATGACATACAATGGAGTGCCGAATTCAATAAAGGCAAAGGGAGGAAAACAATGTAGGCAGTCGATCGGAGCGTGGTTGTTATTGCGACAGGAGTTTGAGTACTTGGGCTTGCAAGAGGAATGACTTGTGGAAAAGGTTTGTGTGAGCATTTGTGTGTGGTGTTTTTTGTTGTTTTGTATTTATATTTTTTTATTTTTATGATTATGTGCGGTACATTGTGGAATGAATATTTTTGATCTGTCTCAAGTGATGAAGTGTGAGAAGTTTGATTTCGCGTGATGAATACATGTGTAATTGAGTGTCACTGTTTGTCAGGTTGATGAGAATGTGCAACGGGGGTTTATATAATCAAAAATCGGAAAGAAGTATCGATTTATTTTTTCATGCTATATATCCTCAGTGAGATACAGGCAAAAATCTAGTTTACTGGGGACACGACAAATGAAAGGCAACAAACCCAGATCCAGAATACGTGAGACATCTGTTATATACGGTATATCTTGTGTATAGAGAGTTGCTATAATTTAACACATGTTTACTTACTTTGCTCAAAAAATGCTACTTCTTCCGCCACGGCGTCTCTCAACTGGGGGCACTCTTGTGTCGCTGCAACTCACCTCTGGTTATGTAACTACACAGTGTGAGGTTGACTTAAAAACGTTCTTTAATCTCTTTTTGGGCCACCCTGTTCTTTTTCCTGAATGCTTGACAATTCGACACAATGCCAAATGTGTAATATCTACCAGAAGCGCTCTTGGTGTAACTTTGATAATTAAACAGTGTATTAATTGTCTATCGCATAATATATTAGGAAGGGTAATTAATTATGAGTAGTCGACGAAATATAACATGACACTAAGCTAAGGGGCAGGGTGGGAACCATAACACGATAATTAATATAATTAGGGTTTAGACCTGACCCTTCAAAGAAGAAGTTCAAAACCTTTTCAGAAGAACATAACCTTTTTCGATACACATAGTAACTGACAATAAATACGACTTATGGCATGAGATCAAGTGTAAAGTAAATCATCTCAGTTTTTGGTGAAAATGGGTTTTTACTTCATGGAATCCAAACCCGAAACCCTCCGATGGGAGTTAAAAATCTTACCAAGTATGTACGAGTAGGTCACTGATTTTGTCACGGCGTGACACTCGTTGCTTTTTTTCATTGATTATGTTTTTTTCAAGCTTTTCGAGATTTTTGTAAATGTGTTGAAGTATCGATGTGCGGTTTTTTTTTTGTGTAGTGAAGTGGATAAAATGCACGTATGTAAATTTTGTATGTGAGGGTCTTTGATTACCTGAGCCTTGGCCTGTCTCAAGTTTGAATTTTATTTGTGGTAGGTGGTACGCATGCGCGTACTGCTCTCTGTTTTTTTTTGTACGTGATTCATGTATAATTTTTGTGGCCAGTTGTATCTATATGCGGTCGATAAAATACCGTACATTATGAAAAAATAAAATAAAATAACTTCAGAAATACTCTTATTCTATTGTCAGTTGAGTATTCAATGTACGCAGTGGAATGTAAAGATTAAAAAAAATGGCACATGATTCCTGTCTCTTATTCACAGGATTTTGTAATGTTCATAGATTCTCTTAACACCGTTAGGGAACTAATGTACTTTTTATCCTCTCAAATTTAGTCGATAATTCTATTGTATATGAAATCATAGCCTTTCTTTTTATCCTTCACAATAATACAAACATGTCACATTTATGTAGATTCCCGCCAAAGCATCGTCCTCGTTGTTGGGCCTCGTAGTCGAGAATTCCCTCGCTACTCTCCAACGTCAATCTTGAGTTACTTTTCCACATCGATCATGTGATCTTCTGTGAGAAAACAGCTCGATACTAGATGCGCTGTTCCTGCCGCAGATGTCACAGACAAGTGAATCCTGCTGAGTCGTTTGGCAATGATGACTCATGTTCGCAGCCCGCTGACTGTTTGTCACACGTCTAGCCATTGAAACGTCATAAGCCTGAGAATAGATGGCTCTCCATCCTCCACGGTCCTGAGCCAACTACTCCCAGTCCTCAGGCACTCCGCACAAAGTCAGAGACTCTCGCAGACTGTCTTTATAGCGCTTTCTCTGCCCACCAATCCTTCACTTGCCTACTATCATACTTCCTCGTATAAGACGCGTTTTAGGAAGCTATGAACGCCCATGCGTATCACATGTCCAGTCCATATCAATTTCGCCTTTACAGCCATGTCTTCAACATGTTTACAGTTGGAACGTTGCAGGACCAAGGCATTTGTAACACAGGGGATTAGAAAAAATCGATGAAGGAATCGCTGGTAGAACGCAAATGCCACACATCATATGACAATAGACGCAACCGTATCCGGTTCTTTCGCCTTAAACCATACAACTTCTACTCTGGAAATCATATCACAAGCTTAAAACCGTTTATTTGGTAAAGGGTCTGAGAGCTGGCTGGAATATTCACGTTAAAATGCCCACCAAACCAGGTTAAAATGCCCTAAAGAAACCAGTCCCAATGAATTATGTCAGTAATATGCAGAATAAGAATAGGTCATTCTCTGATAGGAAACCATCTTTATAAAATCCATATAAAAGAAAGCCCTACATGCACATGTGAGATGCGTGAAGAAAATTTAGGCCGTATTTTTTTTGAGTGTCGTCTTCGCATCGTATATAATCTTTACTTAATTATTTATGTCCTCTGGCCGTTCAACATATCCAACTTACTAGGACATAATTTTTCAATAATGTATCGTCCCATGTCTGACTTGATTGTCCAAAACTCCTTAAATATTTAGTACAACATTCGATTCTTACATATTCTTCAACTCCCTGTTTTCATTTATATTATTATTGGTACTAATTATCTTCCTTGTAAGAAAGAACTCCTATTTATCTAATAAAAACATCTTATGACTTTGAGAATCACTTATTGCAAAGTCGCGAAACATCAGTAAACAACTATCGCTCTACCTTATAGTGAGTGGGAAAGTGTCTCTATCTCTGGTCCCAACATCCCAGATGCCGATTAGTATCCGTCCTTCTTCTCCTCCTACCACAACAGGGATATTAATATGCCTAACCCACCCTAACGGGGATATAAATATGCCTCAACCCCCTAACACATCACTTGATCCCTGGATCACACACACCTGACATCTATGTATTTAAGGGTGAGTTAATGTTTCATTATTCTGTATCATTGAATGTGTCTAGTCATGGTTCATTTTCAAAAGGAACTTTGTTAAAATCTGAAATATATAGTATTCTGCCATTTGGTTGGTGTGTTAAAAGAATATTTTTAATAATATTATTTTTTGTACATATCATCGCGCCGTGTATTTTGCGGGGTAGACAGAAAGAACAGATTTCCAAACTTTTCTATCTATCTACATAACTTTCGCGTCCTACTCATGCATACATCTCGTCATGCACAATCTTATATTATTCATATAATCTCACTTGACAGACATGCATGTTAGAAATACACGCCAAATTCACATACTGTCTATATTGTATAATATCCTTAACTGCCCCGCCGCCCCCTCTTATCTCGCCGAAAATTTTCAGCGTCTTTCCAATCATGGATTAGCGCTACGCTCAAACAGATATTGTTTATTGGCCTTTCCAGTTCACCGCTCCTCTTTCTTTACGTCGTCCTTTACTGTCCATGCAGTGAGACTCTGGAATCAGTTACAAACCAATATAAGACTCACTCCATCCATAGCATGCTTTAAGTAGCGACTGAAAAAACTCTTAATTTCTAGTCAGTAAAATAACCTGTTTCATTCCTGACTTTTCTTTTTTCCTTTCCTCTCCACCATCCCTTCCTTTCCTTTTGATTCATGATATCTCACTTTATATGAAAAAGAATGTTCGGGTGAGTCCGTCTTTGCGGGATTCATGGGCATGTGCTCACGTATATGTTTATGGATTCCGTGGGGATGGATAGGCATTTGAATGATTTATGCGACCACGTAACTTGCTTCATTTACTTTTGTCTGGTTGGTTGGAAGAGATTGCCGCCTGGCAATAAGCACGCCAGATTGTATTTGCAATGGAAGTGTTAAATAAATAAATAATACATGCCATCACGCCGTGTCCCTTGCTAGGTAGACAGAGAGAACAGGTCTCTAAACTTTTCTATGCAAGTTCAGCTTTCGCCTCCTCCATATTCATACATCTCATCGTACACATTTTTTGTATTATTCATACTTCTCATTTTACCTTCTTTCAAAATCTGACTCATTGTTTTCCACAGTCTACCCCTTCCACGCACACCTTACACCTCAGACTTGTATATTTGCTTAGTCATCCTTTCACCATTCATTCTCTTCAAACCATCTTTCTCTCATTTTTCGGCTCTTTTTTTCATATTACTTAAAACATGCATTTTATACATGCATGCATTTCTGATGTCTTCATTCCGCTTTCTTTTAAAAAATTGACATTCCCCAATTTTTCCTTAGAGCACTTATTTCCACAGCATTAATATTTATCCTGTCCTTTTTTAGCTAAGTTCAAGTTTCTCTTCTATACATCAAGGTAGATAAATGTAAAAAATAAATGACAGAAAAGAAAATTTACTTTCAAGAAACATAATTATCATGAAGTGGTCTCCTACCTCCCTCTACCTACAATCCCCAATACGATTTTTTACCGTTAGACGTATGTATATCGGTACCATTTAGAACATAATTCAGTCTTGTTTGTGTATCCCTGATGATGAGAGGAAAACCTTGGAACCGGTAGGGTGATACCTTTATATAAAATGTAATTAACAGTGTTTTACTAAACAAATAACAATGTCTGAATTTCTATTTTTCTGCAGCTTATTGTAAATTTTTATACGTTCAACAGTTAAGCAAAAATAACGTTATATAGAAAACGCAAAAGTTTGCATAAGATTAAACCTATTGATCTTCTAAGAAATTTGATATCTTCGATCTCTCCAGATATGTGTTTGCTGATGTGCAGCACCTAGCACATAATAAATCAATATCTGCACATGCATATTTCATCCCCAAGATGACTGGTTGTCATACCCGATCACGAGGAATTGCCTATCATATAATTCCAAGGGAAATGACTTGGTTATCATACCCGATCACGAGGAATTGCCTATCATATAATTCCAAGGGAAATGCCAGGTTATCATACCCGATCACGAGGAATTGCCTATCACAACATTCCAAGGGAAATGAACTAGTTATCATACCCGATCGAGAGGAATTGTCTATCATATGATTCCAAGGGAAATTACTTGGTTATCATACCCGATCACGAGGAATTGCCTAACATATCATTCCAAAAGAAATGAACTGGTTGTTATACCCGATTACGAGGAATTGCCTATCATATAATTCCAAGGGAGATGCACTGGTTATCATACCCGATCACTAGGAATTGTCTATCACATCATTCCAAAGGAAATGACCTGGTTATCATACCCGATCACGAGGGATTGCCTATCATATAATTCCAAGGGAAATCCCGTATCGGATGTTAAATTTTCTATAAACAAAGTCACATAGGTCACAACTTTCGACTACATACTATTAATTGAGTCAAAGTTGACGTCAATCTTCGTCTCTTGTGAAACTTCAGGGTTTCTCCCAGCAATATCACGTTCCGAGCGGTGACCATCCATCCAGGATCCAGACAATGCTGACTGACACCCTTAACCCTCGATACAAACGCCTAATTAGAAAAGTTTCTCTGCGTGTCATATCACGTACAGCAAAATACGGTACAATGTCTCCATGCTTCATCAAATCCAGTTGTTGATTGTTCTAATCAAACTTCTATTTTATTGTCGTCTACGTGGGGAGTGGAATGATCTTAAGACCAGTGGCGGACAGGGCAATATTCGGAAATTTCCAGTAGGCCAATATGCAATTGGACCGAAATATTCAGTATACAGTTTTAATGGTTGAGTAATAGATTTTACTACAATAGAAAATGAAAAAAATATGTTAGTTCTTTACTTGACAACATTTACACTTACGTTGGGAGTAGGTGAGGTGATTGCATTGAATATATTTCATGTGTTCCTAGCCCAAATAAATTGGTTCAGCATTATAAATAATTAGTAGGTGCTATGGTTGCAAATACTACACAAGATATTTATTGCTGGTATGTTTTGTTTGTATTTGCTGGCCTATAATTTTCCGTTACCTAGGTGGTAAGACTGATTAAAGATTGCTTTTTCCCCTCCCGTTAAATACAGAGTCTGTTTATCAATTAATGCTTTTACCACCTTTCTGATTGATTAGATTAGTTCTACGATTGCGAGGAAATAATAATAATAAAAAGCCAATTATAATATACTTCTGTACCTTTAAGAGAGTAAACTCTCTTCATGAGGGTCTTAACTTGGGAATCGAACCCACTATTATTGACAGGTTAAAAAGTTAACAAAGAAAAATAAGTTCAGTTGAAGTTGAGTCATTAGATTACCAACTTCTGCATATCGGCAGTTTCAAAAAATATATTTGGTAAGAAAACCACAGAAAACATACCAAAGAATAGACGAACTACAAAGAAACTTTTGTAAATCTTCCGATATGTGATAATAACACATTTGACAGTCGATGGATCGTAATATATGTATGAACACTTAAAAAAACTACACGTGTTGATTTTATGTCTTTGAAACATTTACTTTCTATTTGATGGACTTCTCGGTGACCTAGTTGGTAAGAATTTTTTACCCGAAGGTTGTCTGTTTGATTCTTGTTTGTATCCAAACTGGTTTTCAATAAACACTTTTTTAACATATTTTTGGTTGGTTATATGCATAACTATGGGAAGCAACATCGTGAGAGAAAAACAGTACAGGAACTTACCTATAATTGACTTCGTGCTGCAAATACGAAATTTTCGACAAGTGCAACAGCAGCAAGAGAAAGTCAACCAGCGTCACGTTGTAAAAGCTCATCGGAAACGTGATTATCGCTAACAACAACTAGATACAGATTAACAACATCTAGAGACTGAATGAATACTTAATGCCAATTGTCTATGACTTGATGAATACTTAATGCCAACTCTATCACTGTGTCAATTTTGCAGCTGAGACCATCTGAAAAAACATTCAAATATTGCTACCATGAAGGAACTGTTCTTCTGAAGATTAAAATAAAATATGACCTCAGTTCTCTAAACTTTTGATGAATTTGTTAAGCAATTAAGATTTCCAAAAGTAGTAACCAAAATTTAAAAATAAACCTTTCAGCTTTGCAAGTCAATTTACTTACCGTGATTTTTAACGGCTAGTTATTTATTGCTTAAAATTGCAAGGTATTTGACATCCAAAAGGTGCCGGTATTAACTGATTTCCCGACCCCATTTTAATTGCAAGTCCACCTCTGCTCAAGACACGGGTATTGCATGTAACAACGTACAAACTTTTCAGCGTGGGTATGTCAACGTGTTCATATTTATGAAAGTTACCATCAGACAATCAATGATTTCAGGATTTCAGTTTCAGGTTTCTCTCTTGAATCGTAATGTAACCCAAGGGAATCTTAACCGAGATTGTAACAATCACAGTTGTGAAGAAATAAATTCAATTGAAGACACTGATCATTTTAGTCTTGTTCATATCCGTATATGATCTTTTTATGTTTCTCATACTTCTTAATCTCCATGGCTTAGTTGGCAACACATCCATCTTTTAAATCTGAGGCTTTCGGTTCGATCCCCGTTGGAGTACGGATTTTTTTAAATATCTGATTTTCACTTAAGCCCTCTTTAAAATCCAACTGTTTTTTGGGAAGAAATTACCACATGGCAATACGGCTACGTTGCACTATATACAACGAAAGTGTAACGTAATATTATATAATACAATACAATGAAAATGCAATATAATTATATCCCATAACTACAGTTAAAATTCTTCTAATTGTCTATTTATTTAGTCTATTTCTTACTCACCCTTACATTTGATTTGTACATATTTTGCAATTTATTCTGAATACAATGACTACTGTGACACTTTTTTACACAAACCTTTTACATTATTGTTCTTCCGGTTTCGAGATTGCTTTCATCATCTCGCGTTGATTCTATTTTTAACTGACCCCAGCCTCTCTGGAATCATTTAAGTTAGTAATGTTATATGCTCCATTGCATATTTGTCATCATTCTCATCCTTGTTCTTTCCTCTTTTCATCGATTTATTATATTTTATATTTATTTTGTTTACGAATTTTTTACAAACGTGATCATGAAATTTGCACAGAATACAATGACGAGGCCGTATGAAAAGAACAGATAACACAAGAACTCGACATCATAACGCATAACCGTTCGCCTTCGTCTCCCAGGAAATCTCCAAAAATATGGAAGGGTAGCTGGGTGTCCAACATCTTAAGAGAAGCAGTGTTGATGATAACATATCACAGGTCTAACTTAAGAGAAAAAATAAAAAGAATATAAATTTTCCTTAGTTAACTTTTGTCTGGTTAGTTGAAGGAGAACTTAATAATGTTTACGAGAGAGTTAAACAAAATATAACATTTCTCAGAATATCATTTCATCCAACTTTGGCTTTCTTATCCATTTTTATCCTTGAATGAGTTGCCTCCCTCTTGTTATATCTATATATTTATTTATTTATTGTTTTTTTTAAATAAATTTAAATTAATATTTTTTTAGAAAAATCTGTCATCGATTTAATGTATCCAAGATTAGCTGGTTCGTTGAAAAAAAATGTTGTGAACTAATAAGTCCGCTGGAAAAGTAAACAGAAGAATAAAAAACTCTCTTTTCCAAGGCTTCACTTTCAACGCTTTTTTACGCTTTTCTCACAAACCACTTTTTAAACTTATTCAATTTCTGGTGTTAGCTTCGTTAATTTGTCGTTTTTAAGTATTACGTGATGCTGTGAGACCGAATCTAGCGCTTTAATGAATTATAAAACAGGAAGTTTTAATTTTTATTTCGTCAGAGTTCATAAACACAGAAGGAAAATATTTTTAGGTAAGCAATGTTCAGACAGTGGTATTGTTTATTATTTTTATAGATCTAACATTATCGTTGAAAGAGATTGCCTCATGACAATAAACCTGCCAGGTTGTACTACATACAACAAAAGTACAATACAATATCGTGTGAATATGCTTAAGTTAATTATAATGAGATCATTTTGTATCATTATTCAGTATCCGATCCTTGACGTAGTCAACACTTACTTCAAATTTACTCTCTGGCATTATAACCAAGAAAAAAATAAAATGCTAACTCAACAGAGACACGTGCCACACATGGAAACTGATCAAATTTTCCCCATCTCTAGAGTTAGAACATTTTTTGCCCAAAGGCAATATGCCTACTTGGCTCCCATGACGTACAATGGGCTGCCGAATTCAATAAAGGCGTGAGAAAAATTCAGGCAGTGGAGCGAAGCGTGTTGGTTATTATGACAGGAGTTTGAGTGCTTGGGCTTGCAGGAGGGATGGTTTATAGCAAAGGTTTGTGTGAACTCTTGAGTGTGGTATTTTTTGTGATTATGTGAGGGACATTATAAGACGACCCTTTTGGGCTGTCTGGAATTATGAAGTATGCGGGATTTGACTCGCGTGGTACATAACATACATGTAATTGACTCTCAATATTTATCGAGTTGATGAGAATTTGCAACAGGGTATTGTATAATTAACAATCGAAAATAAAAGCACCAACTTATTTTTCCATGCTGGGCAAAGTCTAGTTTACTGGGGACACGACAAATTAAAGGCAACAAACCTAGATCCACATGAATTTTGGGTTCCCTTTAAATTACCTGTGGCTTTTCATAAATTATTTATAAATAAAATTTCTCGCCATGTATAAAGAAACAAAAATAAAAATTATAGAGTAAACCTAGAAACATGATTAAAAAACCACCGTTTTTTTCGTCATGAGAAATTTCCTAACCCGAAATTTGAGCGGGATCCTGTTATACTAATATTTCAAGGGTTAATACTAATTATCAAAACACACCCCTGGTGTAGTGTGTCCGTATAATCAGATGCTCACTAATTACACTGCATGTTAAAGCGTGGGCAAGCTCAACATAGCGCAGCACTGCACGGCGTGTTGTCTGGCACATAGACAAATAACTTGCAACCATATACAAGAACAATACTTAGGGTATTTTTGCTTCTGGGCATTTCACCATAATGTACCATCTTTCCTGAAATTATCAAAATAAACAGGCGGGACATTTTTTTTAAATAAAAGACGTTGAGGTGGTTTGGACATGTCGATTGGATTGGTGATGAAATACTGACTAGACAAATTTATAATTCAAAACATAAGTGAGAGCCTTATGGAGGATGGCCGAGAAAATTATGTTTGGATAAAGGGAATTACATTTTTACGTAGGAAAGGTAAGGACTAAGAGAAATAGAAGGAACTCCATGATAAGATGTAAATATGTGGAGGAGACGAATGAAGTGTATTGTTAAAGGAAAGTTTGATGCTCTCCCTCTCTGTCTACTTCAATAGAGAAATGGTGTGATGGTTTATATGTACGTTTATCACTTCAATCAAAGTAAAAAATAATAAAAAATAATTTTATTTTTATTATTTTAAATTTTATTTTCATTACTGAAAGTCTTTCGACAGCAAATAAGACAAGGATTGTAACATACTTCATAAGGTTGCCAGATAGACCAACGAAAGTCTTGAGAAGCTGGTGATCATGGATACAGTTGAGAAAATCGAGCGTGAGGAAGATCTACAAGATGGACAGCCAAATAAAGAAATTAGCAATGCATTCAATATATCGGAGAAAGGTGGAGATGAATGGGTGTTGTTATTGCGACAGGATTTTGAGTACTTGGGCTTTCAGGATGAATGACGAGTGGAAAGGATTTATGTGAGCTCGTGAGTGTGGGTCTCTTCTTGTTGTTTTAATTTTGGTTGTTTTTGTATTTGTGTTTCTGTGTGTTTTTCTTTTTGTTTTGAATTTGTTTTGATTTTTATTCTTATGATTGTGTGCGGTATATTGTGGGATGAATATTTTTGGTCTTTCTGGAGTGATAATGTGTGAGGAGTTGAGTTTCGCAAGATGTTTCCAGTTGTAGTTGTGTGTCACTGTTTGTCAGGTTGATGAGAGCGTGCAACGGGGTTTTTTGTGTTATCAAAAATCGGAAAGAAGTATCGATTTATTTTTTCATGCTAAATATCCTCAGTGAGATACAGGCAAAAGCCTAGTTTACTGGGGATACGACAAATGAAAGGCAACAAACCCAGATCCATTAAAATTATATGTCCAAATCAAATTACCAGTTGTTTTTTCTCAAATTGTGTATATTTCTTGTCATGTGTAATAATAAAAATAAAAATAAAAAAAATGGTGTACCAAGTTTCCGACATAGAAAAGAAGCACGTCGTTGAACACGCGATGTGTTTATTTAAAAATCAATGGGTTCTAAATATTTCTCTATTCCCCGTTTGTTGTTTTACGCATGTATATGAATCATTTTAAGGACTGAGAAATGTTTAATTACCACGTGTAATTGTTAGTTTGGGGTTTCCCTCGATATTAGTTTCCATTCATCCCTAATAACTTCATTTCATAGTCTGTGGATATATTGTAATCCCATGTATTTTTCTAAGAGCACGCATGTCCACACCATTTTTGGTCTCTTTTTAGTAATTTTCTATGTCCACGTTGGACTCACATTTGCACTATATATCTGTTTTATTAGCCTTTCATTATTAATTTGTTCCACATGTCCAAACTATCTTAGCGTGCTCTTCTTCATCTTACTTAATACATCAGTTTTAAGTCATTCATCTCTTATTCCTTCGTTCCGTATTCTGTCATACATTGTCACTTCATGTATTCTTCTCAATGTACGAATTTGTACAGCATTTATTCGGCTCCTCTCAGTCTTTTTTGGACCATTATCTTAACAGATTTCAATACTCGCAGGTTCGATTATACGAGGCATATCCAGAAACTAAGTGTACTGAATTTTTGTAGGTTACAATTTTTTTTATTTAAACAAAAAAATTACGTGGTTACCGTAGTACATATGTAAGCTATTTTTCGACATAGTCGCCATTCCTCTCAATGCAGGTGGTGAAGCGGGGTATCAACTTTTTGATGCCTTCCTCGAAGTAGTTTCCCGCCAACACCTCCGTCCCCTTCTCCACCTCCTCCTTTACCTCCTCGTCGGTTGAAAACCTTTTTTCACCCATGTGCAGCTTCAAGGAGGTAAAGAGATAGTAATCTGAAGGTGCTAGGTCAGGGGAATGCGCGGGATGGTTCAGGACATCCCATTTAAACGAGGCGAGCAGTTCCGTCTGGCATTGTCGTGCAACAGGCAGACTCCCTTTGTCAGCATGCCTCTCCTCTTGTTCTGAATCGCTCTCCGCAATTTTTTTAGGGTCTCACAGTATCTTGCAGAGTTGATGGTCTCCCCTTGAGGCTTATATTTAATTAAAATTATGCCTTGACAGCCCTAAAACACGGATGCCATGATTTTCTTGGCTGAAATTGTGGTTTTGAACTTTTTGGCGGAGGGTGAAGAGGTGTGACGCCACTGTTGAGACTGCCTTTTGGTTTCAGGCATGTAGTGTGCAACCCAAGTTTCATCTCCAGTAACGATGGAGCGGAGAAATTCATCTCCATGGAGTTTGCAGCGCCTCAAAAACTCTTGCCTTTTTACAAAATTTCGCACTTGGTGGGAGATTGGTTTGACATTTTTCACGAAACGTGTTGTCGCGTCGACATTTCTCAACGTACTGACCTCAAATCGGTCTCGTTGTGGAGGGGAAGGGTCAGGCTACACGGAAGTGTAGCCAACATGTCTAAAATAAAATCCATCCGGTCGTGAGAGCCTCAGTACACTTACTTTCTGGATACGCCTCGTATGTGAGTTAATTAATTTTGGAGCATGCTGAGATTAAGAGAAGAATCACAACAGGGAACAAAACATTCTTCTCCCTACTGCCGGTGTTCAAGTCCAGAAGGCTCCATAGAAAAACCAAAGGCACCCTGTACAAAACAATTATTAGAACAGTGGTGGTATATGGATGCGAAGCATGGACATTGACAGCTAAATCCACAGAGTTGCTGGATGCCTTAGAGAGAAGAGTACTACGTAGGATCCTGGGCCCCGTGAATGACGGCGAAACCTGGCGAATACGATACAACGACGAGCTATATAACATCTACAAAGCTCCCAGGCTATCTGTACATGTCGAACATGTGCAGAGAATGTCATCATCACGAGCACCCAAAAGAATCCTGGAAGGACACCCGGATGGGAGAAGGAGAGTGGGCAGGCCAAGGCTGCGATGGAAGGACGAAGTTGAGAGAGACGCAACCCGGCTGCTACATGTGCAGGATTGAAGGGCCGAGGCGGAAGACAGGAGGAGTTCGAGGCGAAGATTGACGGAGGCCAAAGCTCGATATGGACTGTAAGACCATCGAAAGAAATAATTTATTTATTTATTTACATATACATATACTATACATAATTTGTGAAAATACAATAGGCCATTTAATGTGGACACACAATTTTTATGGATCTTAGTTTATTGCCCTTCATTTGTCGTGTTCCCATTAAACTTGGCTTTGTCTGTAATTTACTGAGGACAGATGCTCCGTTGACTTTTTTTTCTAGAGCTACATGCCGTTCAATATCTCTCGCAACTGGTTTATGAAACCGCTGTCTCTAGTTAAACGGTTAGGTGCCTTAAGCGAGTTTACTTGCTCTCTGTTGCCGTGCCCGTGGGGCCAGCCATACAAAATTAGCGAGTTAAATCGCTAAACTTTATGCCTGTTTCTAGTCAATGTCTAGTACTAATTCGAAAAATCTAAAATGTGAAACATATAGAGACATCTATTGAGATGATGAATAAATACTCTAATATTACAGTTTACAGATATTACCGAATTAACAGAAATTTACCTAAAAGCTTCGCATGACAGTCGACATGTGTCTCTAATACAGGGTTGTCAGTTTTGCGTTTTACTTATTTAACCGTTGAAATTTGAAATAATTTTACAGTTACATTATTTACTTTTCGTGCATTATTAAAATAAATAATATTTTCTAGTTACACATACTTTTAACTCTATCAAATATTTTATTAATGTATGTTTCCGTATTTTCTGTAATAAGCTGTGACAGCCCTGATATTTTGTTAAAAGTTTTAATTGTGTTTTTCTGAGTGAACGGCGGCACAAACGACACATATTTGGTAAGTCTTCATAATATCCTTTGAATATGTAAACAAAAAATATAATTCTATTAGGTTTTATTTTTGCTAAAAAAATCACGGCCCTCTGGGATCAGCCATACTATCTTAGCCATACCTCACGGCTCTTAAAGGGTTAAAAAGTATTAAGTAAATAAATAGGTCATTTGTATTATTATTTGTGTGAATGGCCTAATTCGACCGCGTCGTGTGTTTTTTAATGATAACCCAGGCAATTTAATGGGCTAGTAGTGTGAAAACTTGTCACTCCCCAGACCCACCCTGTAACTGCCGCCAATGCTTTAATTTTGTCCAAATGGAACATTCTCGTTTTCTTCCTTATTACGATAAAGCAGCATTTTAATTTACTCTTTTTAGTGCTTCATTTACATACTCATAAAACATAACACGACGTAAGCGAAAAATATTTTCGTTTACTTTTCCACCGTTATTTTTATAAGCCTTAGAATGGTTTTATAACGTTACCCTAACAGTATTTAAATGTCAACTTTGATTTACGACAGTGAAACGTGAAAAAACACTTAAAACATTTATAACATCATGCAATTTCCCTGTTGGGATAGGTAGAAAGGACAGAGCGCCAGACTATCCTATTTCGACACACATCCTTAACGTCTCCTTCTCCCGAACACTTTCTCACACAATCAGAAGTCAAGAATACAGTTTTCAGTTTCATTTGCTAGTCTTTTTTTAAAGTAAATTAATTAATTTGTTTAGAAGGTTTAATAAACTCTTCGATACGGTAATGTGGGACTGTTTTGCTTACCAATACACCACAGAGACGACATAGCGCTAGACTTTTCTATCTCGACACTCGTCCTTAGCCTTCCATTCATACATCACTTCCTCAACTTCTACAATTTATCTGACTCTACCTTTTCTTCTTTCAGAATATCATTCACTTGATTCAACCATACTTTTCTTGATCTCCATCTCACATGACTTTCACTCACATTTGCAATATATGTATGTTTCGTTAGTCTTTCTTAATGTATTCGTTCCACATGCCCAAACAATTATTGTACTGTATTACACTTTCGTTGTATACAGTATAACCTAGCGGGATAATTGCTATGTATCAATCTCTTCTAATCAACCAGAAAAATGTTAAAGAGGCCTTTAGTGAAAATCAAAGTGAAATCCTTTTTGTTTAAATCTGGGTTCCAGCGGGGTTTGAACCCGTAATTTCTGAGTTGGGAGACAGACGTCTTACCAATTAGATCACAGGATAATTTAACAGTGTTCTTCTTCATCTTACTCAACACATCAGCCTTAAGTTCACAATTATCCCTTATCATTTGACTGTCTTTCTGTCAAATATTGTCACTGCATATACGAGTATTTGTCTCAAAGCATACATTTATTCGGCTCCATTCAGTTTTTTTCACGTCAATGTTTCACTCCCACACAGCAAAATTTTGCGCCAAAATACTATTGTAGACTGCAGATTTTGATACCATCCATTTCGAGTATATCATATATGTTTAAGTGCCCCATTGACTTAGTTTTCTATCCCTACACGCCGTTCGATAACTCTCTTAATACTTCCATAATCTGAAATAATACTAACCAAACAACAGAATTCTTCAACTTTCGCCAATCTTTCGTTATTTACCCATATATCGCATTTGCTTTTCCTTTCACATTTTTCTACATAACGCGTCAACGTAAAAATATTTTCATTTATGCTCTACCGCTAATAATATTTACTAGTTGCAGCCCGTGAAATATTCACAGAAGTAAAACAAA
Source organism: Odontocerum albicorne (assembly GCA_949825065.1). Lineage (NCBI taxonomy): Eukaryota > Metazoa > Arthropoda > Insecta > Trichoptera > Odontoceridae > Odontocerum > Odontocerum albicorne. The sequence continues at coordinate 8,404,396 of OX463852.1, read as the reverse complement.
TTCTACATTTATGAAAATATATATTCATAAATTTAAAATTTGTATATATATATATATATCATTTCTACATTGTCCCCTTTTATACCGGTTCAAAAATTGTAAGCTAGATATTTAATATTCGTTCAGTATAACGGACCCACCGATATTCAAATTTCGAATTACTTTCGGAGAGAATCCAAGTATTCCTCTCTCGCTCTCTTGTATTCAAAATTCAATTCTCGTATTCTTTCTTCGACGACAACCATCGTATGGGTTTTGGCCTATTTATACTATGATATATGTAAGAATGGTTTTATAAGTTTACCCTAACAGTATTTAAATGTAAAAATTGATTTATGGGAGTGAAACATGAAGGTAGAAAAACACTCAAAGAAACAAAATAAATACTGTTAAAATCCTTGGTCAAATATTTTTTCATACACGATTCATTCTCAGTTGCTTAATTTCTTTCCACTGCAAAGTGATACTATCCTATGTATTCTAGATATTAAATTTCTTTAAAAAGATCTCTAATTGATGAGCGATTCAGTACCTTCATTAAATTCATAAAAAGTTCTTAATAATAATATGTTGTTTATAGTTAAGGCATTAACGTTGTGGAGGTTTAAAGACATTGTAATTTATTATTATCAAAAACTGTTTATTCCACTTTTTTGTGACGGTATAACCCTACCGGGGTTTGTCTTGTTTGCGCTCCCCTGAAGATGAGGTGAAAGCCTTGAAACCGGTAGGGTTATACCGTCACAAAAAAGTGGAATAAACAGTGTTTGATCTTAATAATAAGTTTTGAACGTTTTACATAACATATATGTTACGAGTATGTTGATCCATTTGCCGTGTTAAATCCATAAGACTGTTATTTTAGGAAGATACTCGATGCGAATTTCCTCTAATAAATCCTTAACTTAACCAGGTTTCCTGGTGCATTATTTAATATTGAAGCCCGTTTGACGGTCTCAAGCATAAATTTTTAAATATTCCATGTACTTGTATATCAATTTTTTTCCTTAAAGTGAAATGGTTGACAGTTTTTTTCTTAACTCTGTTATAGTAAAATTATTGTTAAAGAGAATCCGTAAAGTAAGGTATGGGTGTATGTATAATATAATTTCAATAAAATCCATGCTTAACTATACGAGCTCGTTTTTTTTCGTATGGTATCCCTTAATATATCCGAATTAATGTTTTGGACATAATGAAGAGTTTGGCCGGGAGACGATATTGTCTTCGGCCTAAGTAAACGAGTCTTCGGGCTTAGAACCTCTGGAGTAAACAATTAATCTCGCGGTTTGTCATTGAACGTGTTGGCAATAACACGTAGTGCGTACCAATATTGGTACCAGACGAACTCTTTATTAAACTGGCTCCCGTTTTTTTTGTTTCCATCGGGAATATAACTCGGAACCCCCGGATGGAAGTCAAGAATATTATCACTTGGCTACGGAAGATTGCCACATTAAGATTCTAGTTAAAACTCTGTTCACTATGAATTTAATTGCCTAATTTTGACTCAAACTACTATTTAATTAGTTTTGTCGAATTAATTAAATGTCATTTAAAACTTTGCCCAAAACCACATTGTCAGGCAAATGGCATCCCAATATTGATTTAATTTTGTATTTTTGTAACTAATGTTGCCCTCAAAACAGAGGTTTTGTAGTAATTTAGCCTTATAATATTATGTTTGTCTTACTTTCGCTACATTCCTGACTCGAAAAAAGGCTTGTGTGCCACTTCCACTAGAATATTGTGACCTATATTACCTTGTCAATCTCTATTAGACATCTTCCTGTCTCATGTGTCCACCCTTATTTGGACAAGTCAGCTTTTTGTTTAACCTAACATTGTGAATTGACAGTCAAGAATGTGACAAAGAAACATGTCGCGTCCTGAAAACTCAGTATTTTAAGTGATAAAACACTAACAAGCACATTTAAGAGTTTTGAGCACAGGACACATGCACAAGTATATAATGAAAACGATTCACAAAGCTGCTAAAGACCATGGAATAATTTATCCCTTTTATCAAATTAGGAACAATTAAATAAAAATTATCCTCCTGTCGTGTACCTCATAGTTGAGCACCGTGACTCGCATGCCACATCCCTTGACGACTTCTCTCAATCCATCCCTACATTCCGCAGTTCAATGAGCAATTGTTAAATGAAGTCCAGTTGTACCCCTCACTAAGTCAGTTCTACGATTTGGGACTTTTCCTCCTGTGCGTCATTCTCCACGCTTCCAATGATCACATGCCTCTACGGTCGGTATCCTTGGCTACGAGCAACGTCTCCAAATAATCGGAGAACTCGTCGTATTGTCGACAATCTGTTAGTTGTTCTCATTTCTTCGATAATTGACGCAAAAGTTTGCATTGACTTCCATGGAATTCAATGCATTTATTTTTGCTATAAAGTTAACAACCAAGGCGAAGCAGTTATCAGAAAAATATGTTATCCATCCAACTATTTTTTTTGATAAAATGTGTAGTTTTATAATTTATTTATTGTATTTATATACAAAAATACAAAGTGAATCGCATGAAATAATACAATTTCATAAGATAAAAAAATAATTAATTTTTTTATATGAACATCAAACTCGCACAATCGTTAAAAAAATGTTACACATTCAAATCATACTTCAAAGTTAACAAAAAGTTAAAACATAATAAAAAAGGGCACCAACTGAATAAACAGAATTCAAAAGAACATACTATGTTATTTTAAATATGCTCACATCATAGAATCAGAATGAAGTGATAAAATACACATGAAACGAAACACCTTCGTATAAAATCTCAAATGTTTAAGCAAATATTAAATAAATTTTTAAACATCATGTTTATGTTATTTTTAGGTAAAGCTGTATAAACCCAAGAATACTGTTGAAGGATGAACAGAAAATAAAACAAAGAAGAAAATATATGATAGAAGAAACCAATGCAATTAAATACTTTGAACTTCGCCAACAATCAATCATAATAAAATGATTGAAAACGAAAAAATCTCCGACCTTAATATCGAAATATGATTAATCCGAATACTGGTAACATTATCTCGGTTTCACGCCTTCTAAACTAGTTAAGTTCGTAAAAGCGAACTTTTTCTTATGTATTAATAATGATATTAAATATAAACCCCTCACAATTATTAATTGTTGATTAATTAATAACTGGGAAGGATGAGAGGGTGATGTGGATACCCGTGACGGTTCTATAGGGTAGTTTTTGGTAGAGGTTATACGTGATTTTAATATAATCATACTTGTTGGTATATTTCATGAGAAGACAAGTTGCCGAAATGACAATACACAATTGTAATTTATTTTTATCAAACACTGTTTATTCCACTATTTTTTTTGTGACGGTATAACCCTACCGGTTTCAAGGCTTTCACCTCATCTTCAGGGGAGCACAAACAAAACTTGATTGTGCTCCCCTGAAGATCAGGTGAAAGCCTTGAAACCGGTAGGGTTATACCGTCATAAAAAAAAATAGTGGAATAAACAGTTTGATAAAAATAAATTACAATGTCTTTAAACCTCCACAACGTTAATGCCTTAACTATTAACAATACACAATGTTCTGTATGTGCCTACCGTGACGTATGGAAGTGAGACTTGGACTTGGACGAAGAAGGATTAATATAAGATTAATAGTATGTGTAGTGTGTTAATGTATGAAAAAAAGGGAAGACATCAGAAATGAATGCACGGATAAAATGAATGTTTTAAGCAGTATGAATATGGTTTCAATATGTGCTGACATTAAATAACTAAAGAATGACTAAGTAAGTATGCAAATCAGAAGTTCAAGGTGTGCGTGGAAGAGTTAACAGAGGAAAAGAGATAAACGGTGGTTGGACCACTTAATGTGGATTTTGAAAGAATGTAAAGTATGAATAATGTAAGACTGTGCATGACTACATACATATATGAATATGGAGGGGGCGAAAGTTGTGTACTTGGATAGAAAATGATGGAGATTTGTTCTCTCTTCCTACCACACTTGAACTTATTTTATTTCTACTCGTTGCAATGGTTAAATCCCATTATAACGAAATTCATAGAACCATAAAAAATATACATCATGCTGAATATATTTCATTACACTGAATACGTGAGAAGAATATATTATTAAAAAAAATATTTTAGAATTCAAAGATGTACAAATACACTCTTTTTTTTTCTAAAGAATAGTGTTACTTTGATTTAACTGAATTAGTGGTATTCACAAATGAATTTTCCAAACACATTATTGTTTAAAACTATTTTCCGCAATATCAGTGCTACTGGATAGATAAACCTTCATCTTTTTCAACCCCTTTATAGCTTCAGACACGAAACCTTCTTATAAGGTAGCATAACTCCATTTTCATCATTATCTTCTCTGATGTACTTTTACTGTACGTATAATACTCAGATCCAAAGGATGCAAAAATGCTGTACAATTCAGAGGTAAACATTAAACTTAAATGCGTGTTAAATAATTATCAGCTGAACGATTATTAATTTAATAAATTTTCGTTTGAGCGTTCAAATTCATAAGCCACTTATTAAAATTGCTTGTGTTATCCATTCCTGCTTTGGATCCTTTCAGCGGCATTTTCAACCGAAACATGTTCGCTATACTGAAATGTTTATAACGATAAAACGGGATTCGTTAAATTTATTCTTGTATATAAGTTCGTTCGATTCAAGATAAAAATTTCCTTACTCTGAAAATTTTGTTACTTCGTTAATTCATTATAATGAGATGCGACCTGTAATAAGTTTTTTTTAAACTGTAAGACAGCGCTATAAATTTTGAAAATAAGCATTTTTTATACAGTACGTTGCCCCTTCACTTTAACCGCATTGCTGCTAGATTTATAAAAAAAAGATAAAGTGTATTCAAACAAAGCTTTCAGAACCTTTCAGGATTTTGATCCCAATATGACAAGCTTCTGCTGAAAAGATACTGAAGACTTTTGCCTCATTTCTCCTCCATAATTGATTTTTGAGCAAGGCACATGAATAGAAAAACAGGGAAGCGAGGATCAAACCTTCAAACAGGAAGTTTGAAGAAAAGTGTTTGATATAAATAGGGCGAAAAAAGTAAGGAGAGATTATGTTGACATCTCTTGATTCTATTAAGCCTAAGTTCTGAGGCGGAATCATAAAATTATTGACCTCTGCAATTTTTTATTGATATCATCACCCCTTCCATAAATTGAAAACGTATTTATTATACCAAGTCATGTAGCTCATGATTTAGCATTGTAACTCCCATGATATCCCTTGACAACTTTTTTATCCATCTCTGTACTCCAAAGTTTTATATAATTAAAATCAGAAAGAAATATCGATTTATTTTTTAATGCTATATGTCCGCAGGAGCACGTCTTATATTGAACGGTGCGGATATAGAGAGAGTGAAAACATTTAAATACCTCGGAAGTATCCTAGTGGAAGACCTCGACCCAGAAACCGAAGTCAAGTGCAGAATTGAATCATCTCGTGCGATTTTTAATAAAGTGAGAAACGTATTCTGCGATTATAATCTGAACTTGAAACTTCGACAATGGTTAGTCAAATGCTACGTTTGGTCAGTGTTGTTGCATGGAGAGGAATCATGGACCCTCAAAGTAAGTAGTATGAACCGACTGGAAGCATTCGAAATGTGGATGCACCGGAAAATGCTACGGATATCCTGGACGGATATGGTCAGCAACACAAGGGTTCTTCAGAGCCAAAGTTGATAGAGAGTTGCTGACTAATATTAACATCCGAAAGGTGTCCTACTTGTGTCATGTACTTAGAAGAGCAAAGTACAAATTACTGCACCTGATCATTCAAGGCAAAATAGAAGGCCAAAGAGGTGTTGGCAGGAGGCAAATCTCCTGCTTCCGCAATATGTTATATGTGATTGGACTTGCATAAAGGGCGTTGGAGATCTTTTTCGGGCTGCCGAGGACAAAGATGTCTACTCTCAAATGATATTCAACGTTGGGGGGGCCTGACATGACACTGAAAAGAAGAAGAAGTTCTCAGTGAGATGTAGGCCTAGTTTACTGACGACACGACAAATGAAAGGCAACAAACCCAGATCCATTAAAATTGTGCGTTCAAATTAAATTATTTTTGTTTTTTTCGCAATTTGTGTATATTTCTTGACATGTGTAAAAAATAAAAGTGCTGTTGCGTTTTTCACTTGGTAAGTCCAACGCATTGGGGACTTTTCTTCTTGACCAAAAGCCTGTCCAAACTTTCTCCATGAACATCTTGATCAAAAGCCTGTCCAAAGTTTTTCCATGACCATCTTGACCAAAAGCCTGTCCAAACTTTCTCCATGAACATTGTGCCCGAAAAATCTGAGTAATCGTTGTAGTAAATTCGATGACTATCTGTCGGTGACTCACTGATCTTCGAGAATATAGGCATTAGGTATATTTATGCCACCCATGAAATTCATAACATCCTTCTCCAGTACCACATTTAAAATGCATTTATTCTACGTCTCTCACTTGCTTTTAGATTCCACGTCTCCGTGCCATACCAAGACGCATTTTCGTCGCGATAATGATGCTTCTATTCCTCCATATATTTTACAGCTTTGGTAATGCATTCTTCGTCATTCCAGTCCATCTTTTCCCCTCAGTCTTGCATCTTCAATTATTGGTAATACTAAAATCTAAGTCGATGAAGATAGTAACCGCTTCTAGACCATGATTCACATTATTTGCTGTCAGTTTGTTACTGAGGTTTATTGTCATCAATTTGATTTTTTACCTATTTATTTTCGTGCTATCCCGGAAGGTCCACCTTTTGAAAGAGGGTGGCCATTTTTTCAACTAATGTGGTACTAAAAGTCATGTCATCTGAGATTTGAAACTCCTCACGTCCCAAAGTTCTTTTCAGGTGGATTGAAATTGTCTTCTTTCTAGAGAAATACATAGGCCAACCTCGTTTTAAATTTTAACAGAAGCAGATGTGGGCTAGAGGCTCAATGGAAATATTTTAATGTCGAGTATCGATAGTCTATGATAAAAACTGTTGTATTTAATCTTCACCAGATACATCTACTCGAGTATTTTCTCAGTATTTTTATTTTTTTAAATACGTTTTTGATTAAGTTATTAAGAAGATTTCAGAGATAATTTTTAGACCTTTTTATAAATATTGCTTTACTTGACATTTTTAACCCAATTGCATCAAACAAAATGCAATTATAATAAAAAAAAGATGAAGGTCTTAAAATAACAACAAGAGGAATAATAATTATTATTCATGCTTTCCTATGAAGCGGCTCAGTTACATCTAAAAGTTTATTAATGAGTTCAATCTTCAATTTATCTCAGAGATATGGAATATGTGAACATTAGAACATTTGTTCAACAAGGCCATTCCGTGTATAAGTAAGTGGTGGCGTTTTTAATAATATATTTGGATAATACGACAAACAAAACAATCTGAATACTTGATGGGGTAAATAATTGTTAGATATATTAAACAATAGTTTGTTTATCAAGAAGGGGTTTGTTTGTTTTTCTATAGGTGATTTGTATACGTTGAAATAGGTAAGTAGACCTTTTCTTATGTTTAAAGTGTATAAACACACTTATCAAAAATATATGGGACTGAGCCTTGGAAAAAAAATCATATTTATCGGGAATAAAGATATCGCACCAACCTCATGTGGATGCATAATCATAAGTTGGTCACATAACATATTACGTTAAGAAGAATTCGATAGTAGTAATAATAATAAAATGACAATTTATATAAGGTCATTTAGAGCGCAGACTCTACTCAAGGACGGTCCAACTCAGAACTCTAGCCCACTTTTATTGACAGATTTAAAATATTATAATATAAATATGTATATAAGTTGATTCTTAGATAGAAAGGTGCTTTTTTTTGCAGTGGAGCGGCGCTCCACCACCTTTTTTACGGTATACAAAAAGCTTGACAAGAAGTGAGTTTCGGCACCTTTTTTTAAAAAAAAAAAGCATTGTCAGTGCTTTTTTTTGCAGTGGAGCGCAGGGGAGTGGCACTCCACCACTTTTTTACGGTTTACAAAAAGCTTGACAAGAAGTGAGCTCCGGCACCTTTTTAAAAAAAAAAAGCATTGGTGGTAGCTATGGCTATTACAAGGGATGTGGGCTTAAAAAATCTGATTTCTTCGTAGCCGGGCTCGCCCTATACTGATGTGGTGTATCTAGACCAGGGGGATGTTATAAGATGAGCGCAGATCTTTTGATAGGTTTTCTCATAAATGTATTTTATGCTATTTATCCTGACATGTATGTATGATTTCGGAATGTATTTATAAATACTAAGTTGCTATTAATAAACTAACATTTATTTATTTCTTAGATCAGGAACTTCCACTCATCTCATCTGTTTAAAACAAAGTATTGAGTAAGAAAACCGCAGAAAACTTACCAAGGGAAAAAGAACAGCAAATAAATCTTTGTAGTATACATTTTGAATTCATAGTTGTACATAGCTTTTAAATTCATAGTTGCATATACATTTTGAATTCATAGTTGCATAAAATTTTTGAATTCATAGTTGCACATAGATTTATAATTCAAAGTAGTATATACATTTTGAATTCATTGTTGCATGAAAACTTTGGGTTCATAGTTGCGTATAAATTTTGAATTCAATTGTACATACATTTTGAATTCGCAGTTGACTATAAATTTTTAATTCAAAGTTGAGTATGAATTTTGAATTCATAATTGTACTTAAATTTTGAATTTTGTATGTAAAGTTTACATAATAGGGTTTGTATAAACCGAAAAGTTGATAATGAAGATTAAAACTTTTCGGTCTTGTATTGTATATAAATGTCAATGTTTCTCTGTATCACTTCAATATACGCACTTCAACTAGCGTATTTTATTCCATATGCCCAATTATTTCGTCATTAATCTTTTATTTACATGAGCAAGTTAAGAGTTCTTGAAAGGTCATTGATCTCGTTTATTGACAAAACTTTTATGCACGTTATGCAGAGTTGTAAATGGTAAGAAGCAGCGTTATTTAATTAATCCCTTAACTTTGCAATCCAAAACGGCAATCATAAACTTTAAATAAACACCGACAAAATCAAAACTATCCATAACTTTCTGGTATTGCGTATCACAAGGGCTGAAATATTCCCTGAAAGGCGAGCTTTCTGCTTGCCAGGGTCGTGCCACCGCTTTGTACGATATGTATTGTGGTCATGGGTGCTCAAATAAATAGTCTGTTGCAAGTTAAAACTTTGATTTTTTGTTCAATATAAAAATAAACATTAATACGAGTATGCGTTCCGTAGAAAATCACTCTCTAAGAAAGAAGAACACCTTCAAACAAATACTTTAGAAAATTGTGTTAAAATAAAATAACACATATTGATTTTACATACTATGAAAGATTTTCAAACATATTTTTTGACATAATTTCTAAACGTTTTACTCCTAAAATTACAATTAAACTTTATATGCTCTTTTACTTCGTGACATACCTGAAATGGTGTTTTTATTTTAAATAACGCACTATTGTGATATATTACACTTTCGTTGCATATATCTACAGTTCAACCTGGTGGGCGTTTTGCCATGTGATAATCTCTTCCAAGCAACCAGAAAGGTACTGAAGAGGTCTTAAGTAAAATTTTTAATTTCAATTCAATAATGTAACGTGTTACGTTCCCAATTTTCCTTTCCTCTCTACCATCCTTATCTTTTTTCTTTGATTGATGAAATCTTACTTTTATTTTTACTTTGTGTATTATTTATGAATTTTGCACAGGCGAATAATGATTTTAAAAATGTTAATATAACTTTTTTTATTTACTTTTGTCTGCGTGACTGGAAGAGATTGAGCGCCTGGCAATAAACCCGCCAATTTTTTAAACAATGAAGTTTTAAATAAATAATACCTTTTAAAAAAACTGGAATTGGAAATCAAACCCGCTAACCCTGAGTCGGGAAACAGGTAGATATCTTAGCAACTAGGCCATGGAGGTATTCGTTATACATGTATATTTATTATTGTATTTATTAGAGGATTCATACATTTTTTAAAAATTAACTAGAAATTTAATAGTTTAAATAAGATTAAGAGGGAAAAAGGACGAAGGAGAGAAAAAAAAATAAGAAATAGGTATGTTTTGGCATAGTTAACATACCTTTATTTTTTAAATTCTTAAATCTTAATATAACATGACATATGGTTTTTTGTTCGTATCTCACTGAGGCATAAACTATATTAACCTTATCTCTTTTCATTATTCATCGACATTCGGTAACCGCTCTTCAGTTAAGGGTTGTTTTCCTTCACTTAAAAATATAAACGATCTATCATATATTAAACCAATGTAGCATAATACGAGTACATTGGTTTCCGAAGTGTGCATCGCGATGCCCCAGAACGCTGCAGAATATTTCAATATTTAAAATGTTTTTTTTTATTGGACCATCGATGTATTGATGTGATAATATGATGGATTCTCTTCAAAACCTTTACATATGTATTAAATTTATTTTTTAACTAACTTAATCGCACCAGTGCAAGTATTATTTATGTTCAGACTTTGGAAACCGTCGATAAATCCTGATACACTAAGGGCGCCGTGAACCGAAAAACTTTGGGATCCACTGGTCTAACTGTTTTTGCGATATTTTTCCAGTAGGAACTCTTCCGGAGCAGATTGTTTACTTTGTGTATTTCCGTTCTAGGTTCATGTCCGTCTCCTCATTCCATTAATATGAGTATAATTATTCAATCAGTACGCAGGCGGCACTACCCCTAACGTGAGCCACTGCCTACCGCTGAAACTTGTTAAGCGCTCGCATATTTCAGGCGAGACAGAATTTCAGGACACTCAGTCTACGGCGAGCCCCCGCGCCGTTAACACCTCTCAAGGGTTGTTTCCTCGCTGGGTTAAAGCGCGCGTCGCGACTCGCGAATCGAATTTCGTATTTTGAAAAAAAAATTAAAATATTAGTAAAAGTTAGGTCGATTTTTTAATTCTATAATATTTTAATTCTACGTTAATATCTAAATATATTTGATAAATTAAATTGTGTTTGAATATTTTTTTGTGAAATTTGACAATTAATATTATCATCATATTAAAATAGTATGTTTATTATTTAAAACAATCTACTGCTGACATCATCTGGTAAGTTTGAAAAAATTAAACTGTTGTAATATTTATTAAAATTGAAAATTTCATCGGTATGTACAAGTTAACAGTGCATCAATTTTTTTTACTATAAGATGGCTATAAAATATCAGTATCTGTTTTCATAACTCGAACATTACGAATTTTAAAATACATAAATATATTATCTCCGTGATCTAGTTGGTACAACACCTGACTTTCTATCCAGGGGCTGAGGGTTCGATTCCTGCTGTAACCGAAATATAATATAATATATAAAAAGGATTCTAGTCATAGTTTCGCTGAAGGCACGATGAACATCTTTCTAGCTGGTCGTTAGAGAAAAAAAACGGCCAGATTGTACTATACGTATAAACAACAAAAGTTCAATACAAAACCTAATATGTACCTATGTACTTGACTCACGTTGGTATTTTTTATTCAATTTAAAAATGGTTTAAACGTTTTTAAAAATACTTTTTGAATAAGATAGAGATTTTTTATTCACATAGACAAATCTCACCTCATCCATATTCACTGTACATGCTCTTCTGTACATGCTCATCTCACCGTGCATGCTCTTCTGTATATCATACTTCCTACTTTTTCTTCAGTTTAAAATTCTCCCACTATTTTTGAGTATTATTATTGTTTAATATAGCCAAAACACCTTCAAGTTTTTTTTCTTAATTCTACTCAGTGTTTTTACAATTACTTTTAAATCTAAAACAGCATGCTACTTAATACGTTGTCATGATTTTGCTATAGATAATTCACTAGCATGCAATAATTAAGTAGTAACGGTGTGACGTAACAGCTACACTAGGACGAATAATGCCACATTTATCACCTTATTTCTGTGGCGTTATGGCAGAAGTTGATATGTCCGTTTTACCTTAGTTTACAGGAGAAGCCATATTAACTTTGATTAGCTGTTAAAATCAGTACAAATAAGCATTGTTTAAGTTTTTCCAAACAATATATCTTTTGTTTGAATAATAACTGACACACCAAGTTTTGCTCCAACATGCTGAGAAATATTTTCTATAAATTGGGAGAATAAACACAAAATGACAAAAAACGGACCTATCAACTTCTGCCATAACGCCACAGATTTAACAACAGCACTGTCTTGTTCCATTACACTTTCGTTTGATAAACAACCACCTGAAAGGTTATTACTATCTAAAAAGATTTTAAAAGTGCCTCATATGAAAACTAATATAGAACCCTATTTAAAAAAAAATTAAACCCACAACCTCCGCAATAGAAAATAAGCGTATATCCAACTGGGCCACGAAACCCATTCTTATGAAACTGTACAACGAGTAAACATAAAATAATAATTATTATTATATCAGTGTTGTTCCAGTAAAGTATGACATTATGATTTGGTCAGAAAGCATGTTTAAGACCCCTGAACATAACCAACCTACGAACTGTAAAATAAACGTTTTACCTGCTAGGTTACGGAGGTTGACTAAGAATAGTGATTATTTCTATTAAATCCATCCCTGACAAGTAGTTATCCTTTATCCGATGATAGTTTTGTTTATTCTGTCTAAAAATGCACAGCCCTGTATTCAAGTGGTATAAACATTATATTTTAGTGATTTATAAGATATATTCGTCGCTCGTAATCGAGGATCCTCTCGAAATTGCAACGTTAATTCAGCTGAAAGCAATTTTTTTTAGTTGAGTGAGGAAGCTGTTGCACACTTGCGCCGTTATGATTTTTTAAGTATATGAGCTGTTGCACATCAGTAAACTCATCGGTGAAACCGCTTTACTGGATCCGATAGCACACCATAGTGAGACAATCGGAGCACATCGGCCTATTTCTTCTCTATTTTTGAAACAATATATAAAACCGAAGTCAAAGGTATCCTTATACCTCCGAAGACTAGGCGTAAAAAAACCTGTGTCATTCGAAGGGAGAAGAATAACGCGGGGTTCGAACCGACGACCTTCCGCATGGAAGTCCAGTGCGTTACCGCGCGGCCATGCATCTCATAAGATAGATTATGAAGCAAACGACAATACTTGTCATTTATTTATTGATTCATTCATTCGTATTAAATTCACTCTTTTCTATATCCATTAACCCAATCCCGTCATATAAGTGTTAAACATGCGGATGACTTGCATGCATACATCTAAATGCGGTTGAACTATCTAAATGCGGACCTTCAATTGATCGCCGAGTGGACTAAGGAGCATGGTTTACTCCTTAATCCTGCGAAGTCTCCAGCGATCCCTATTCACAGTCCTCAGCTTCTCAGCAAATTCAACACTGATTTATTTTCTTCAATATTAGTCGATAGCTCTATCATACCATCAATTAAAACAGTTAAAAACGCAGGAGTTTCAGTGGATAACACTCTTTCAAGGCGAGATCAAATAAATTAGATATGCCGAAGTATATTCTTCAGCCCACATTCACTTAAAGTGATGCCAAGATTTCTGCCTATTAAAACTAAAATTTTACTCGTGCAATCTCTGCTCGTTTCGATTTTGGATTATGTGGACGTCTGATATTTGCATATTACGAAAGAATCGCTGGTTAAGTTACAGCGTCTTCGAAATGTTTGTCTAAGATTTATTTCAAACTGAAAACAATACGATAGCATACTTTCATACCACAAGGAGCTGGACTGGTTAAACGTGAGAAATAGACCCAAAGTGTACATATTTTCACTATTGTGTAACATCCTTAACCGTCCTCGCACAAAAAACAAGACTTTTTTGTGTTTGTGCTCCCTGATGATGAGGTGAAACCGGTAGGGTTATACCTTGAAACCTGTAGGGTTATACCGTTACATAAAGTGGAATAAACAGCGATTGATAAAACAAATTACAAATACCATAATATTTGAAAGTCAATTTGGATTTATATTTTTTTGGCCTTTTGGGTATTCTACTGAAACAGTACCTACTTAATATGCTCGCAACTGAAACAGTATTTACTTAATATGCTCGCAGTACCTACTTAATACCGGGTTACTGAAACAGTACCTACTTAATATGCTCGCAACATTTTATTTAAAAAAAAGATTGGTTTCAGTCGATAAGAGTGTATTATTCGTGTTTATTTTGCTATTGCAACATTCATAATATAATTGATTATGATCTTTACTTTAAACGTTTATTTTCTAAAACAACATTTCAATTGATACTGGTGGCGTGTGCCGCTTTAGTAATTTTGCTTTAGTAACAACCCAATTTAAGGCTTATCAAAATTAATGAATCACTACACTTCACCTAAAAGCGAATGTATTACTATCACATATCGAAAGATCTACAAAGCTTTCTTTGTAGTTTGTCTTCCCTTGATAAGTTTTCTGCGGTTTGCTTACCAAACATGTTTTTAAAAACATTTGTATTTGCGAAAAAGTTTCTTGTCTTAAGGCCGCAGCCATTATCTTCCTATCATTATATATGTTAATTTTTGTGTAATACTTTTAATTTAGCAATAATAGGGGGTTCGAATCCCAAGCTGGAGTGATTTCGATGTGAGTTTGCTCTTTAAATTGCGATATATAATTTATCATCTTATTAATATTATTGCCAGACGAACTCTTAAACTAGGCCACTTTTTATACCATCGGGATTCGAACCCGAAACTGAAAACAAATGTCTCACAAATTCGGCGATAGAGGAAGTAATTTATTTAATGAAAAACACTTTAAAAATATAGACTGATTCAATTATTCATGACTTTTATATTTCAATAAACTTTTTTAAAGAAATATTTATAATTTGTAGAACACTTGAATTATAATTTGGAGATATCAAGTATAATTCTCGATAGAACCGGAAAATTAGAAAGCAGTATAGTTTTTACGTATGGCCGTATAATATTTTCTGGTTAGTTCAAAACACATTTAAATTATGTTGTTTATAGTTAAGGCATTAACGTTGTGGAGGTTTAAAGACATTGTAATTTATTTTTAACAAACACTGTTTATTCCACTTTTGTTTTTTTTTTTTTTTTTTTTTTTTTTTTTTTTTTTTTTTTAAATAAACAGTGTTTGTTAAAAATAAATTACAAACATTTAAATTAAATTAAATACTCTTAAATAATTAATTTATTAGATTATGGTTCATTATTTTGGTATCAAATAGCCAATTTATATTATTATATAACTGTATTATTCTAAGAAAACCAAATTCTTCAAGAGGGAGTAGTGAACATTCTTTGTAGTATGAGAGTATGCATAGCTAAGCGTGTGGACGTGGTAGAAGCGAAAGATTTGTGCCAGGATAGAAATAAGTGGGTATATCTGCTTACCCCAATAGGGATTATTAAAAGGCAAAAACAGCATAAAATTATTTAGATCCATTTCCATCAAGAAGTTTTCTCTTATCTTTGCATAATGTTTTCATAAAATTTTGCGGCTTCGAAAATTCCTCGTTCTCAATCTAGATACGAATAAAGTGTATTTCTTTAAAACTATCTGCCATCTTGCAGGTAAATCGCTTTAAATTTAGTGTTAGAAGTTATTTTTCAAATATGACCTTAAGGATTTCACATTTATTTATTTATAATGTATTTAAACACACAAAATATTTTAGCAATACAATATACAGTTGTTCTAAAACCTTTTAAATTCAACTCCTTTGTGTAAATTTGATTAAAATGTAATTTTTTCATTTCATGTCATACCTGACAATAAAAATTAAAACTATAACACGATAGTGTTGTTTTTAAACTCTCTTTCAATCTAAAAAAACTACCCCTCTTCCATTCTGTGGAGAAACTTAAGTGACGGGCAAAGATAATAACGTTCATTGTGGCAGATATTCAAAATTTCTCGTCGTGCAACGGCCAAGCCAACGGGACCACATCAATACTCTAATCGTTGCCCTGGAGGCTCACGACAGTAAGTCCGATATTGATTTCGGTTATACTATAAACACAAGCTTCCGAAACATCATCTGTTGCCTGACTAGTCTACCTACAGTTTTAGCAGTGATCCCATCCTGACCTATACTGCATCTGTTTGGGGTAATATGAACAACATGGACCACCTGAAGCTTCAGTGCAGAAAAATGCACTCATGATCTTCGACACCCTTCCCAAAAGAAACATTTACCAACTTCACGCCAAACAGCGTGAAGAAACCCACCAACACCACATCATTGCTTGTACCGTGAATTTCTATAAAAGTCAACAGAACCACAGCAGTCCTATAATCGCCGCCCTGGGACTTCTGAGAGTAAGTCCAGCCTACCTTTCCGTTATAAGCACAGGTTTCAAAAACATCATCTCTTGAATGACTTGTCCATCTACGGTATTAGCAGGGAGGACCAACGTCTGAATGAATGCCAGAACGAATGAACATGTACGTGCTAAATAATTAGTAATAAAATAATTATTTGTAAGAATTGTTATCTAGTTTAAGTTAGTATAAAGGCGTTAACTATTGCTAAGAAATAAATTATTAAATTATTAAAAATAAAATTATAAGTACGAAATTAAAATTAAGTTAGTTCATAGTTATAATATATAGGGTATTTCAAATTGAGCGTTTTTTTAATTCTTCGTTAAAACACAGATGGCGTCGTGAACTTGCCTGGGTCTTGTAACATTTGAGAAGTGTAATGTATGACATTTATAAAAATGGAGTCGTATACAATACAACAACGCGTTCAAATTGTTGAATTATTTTATGTATTATAATTTCTGGAAACGGTGATGTTAATTGGCCACCAAGATCATGTGATCTGACACCTTTGGACTATTTTCTCTGGGGTTACGTGAAAAATCAGGTCTTTATTCTTTTTTGTGTTTAAATATCATAAATTATACTTCAATGACCAATAAAAAAAATTTTAAATCAAAGCTAATTGTGTGTTTTATTCAAGAATTAAAAAAAAACCGCTGAATTTGAAAGACCATTTATAGTACAAATTGGAATAGTTATTTATAAATTTGTATATAAGTAAAGATTTGTATTACATATTACTTTATTAAGTTAAATAAAAATAAATTAAAAATTATGTTCATATTAGATAAAAATAGATAAATACCAGCACGCCGCTTCCCTGTTGGATTAGGCCGAAAGAACAGACCGCCAGAGTTTCCCACCATGACACATATATTTCGCTTCTTTTATATCCATACACCTTCTAATACAGTTCCCACAAATTCTCTTCTAAATTTTTCTCCTTATAAAATATAATTTACTTGATCCAACCATAATGTTCTTGTATTATGGTATTGGTCGTAAGATATATTTTTCTCTTAGTTTCATTATTTTACTAAACATGAACTGAAACTCTACGATAAGCTCACGTTACGTAATTTAGAATCAATAGAGACTTCTAAATATATTTGTCTGATCTTGCTTCCTCCGCCATGACAGACTGCGAACTTCTGACATCCACTATCCTCCCTGCTCGCCTTCAGTTGACCTATTCAAGAATGCCACAGCACGACCTGTCCACGTGATCACTCAACAAGGACAATAATAGTTGTGCCAATTACACATGACAAAAGGGTGGGGGTGACAAGAGTAAATTTGTACTACTCGCTAGCTGATCGCTATCTAATGTTGTATACAAATATGATCATTTTTTGTGCACGTGATCACTGTTTTACGCTTAAAATAGAAAAGATATTTCTTGATTTTTTACTAAACTAAGCACTTCTTTTCTTTGTATTTACCAGTGCTTTATATATTCGTATTAAGTTCGTTACCGGTTTCCAAGTCTTCGTTAGATGGTGGGAAAATAAATAAAATATTTAAAATATAATATATTTTTTGAAGAGTAGTTTTGTATTTTTCGGATTGATGTCGTTAGAACAAAATTTTTGTTGTTAACTTAATTTCAAACGTGCTGAATGCATAGCATTATAAAAGGTAATAAGCGTATTTTTTGGTCATTGTTCACTAAAATTGTTTGAGCGTTTTTATGGCGTCATTTTGAAGATGAAAAAAAAAACAAGTTGTTTTCTTTTTTTGCTTGACGCTTTTTTACTTACAGAATGGAAAAAATGTGACACAAACTAAAAAAAAATGTACAGTGTATGGCGATGATGTAGTAAACGAGATTGTGTCAAATGTGGTTTAAATAAATCTGTTATGATGAAAGGTCAATTATCACTGATGTCGACCAAATCATGACTTTAATTGAGAATAACCAGCGTTTTACGGCACGAGAGATTGCTGAGGTACTGAATATTTCAAAAACCACCGTCCACAAGCATTTGATGCAGTTTTACGTTTTTTTTTGCATAAAAAAAGAACGCTTTCGAAAACCCAATTAATAATTTATTAGAGGTCATTGAGAAATAAGAGATGGGCTGATTGACAGTAAACGGAAGGAGTGTGTAGGTGAAGCCATGACATTCGTATTAAAATGAGAAAATGACAACATCCGTAACTTAGTTGTAACATTCTTGACTTCCACATGAGTGTTTCGGGTTTGATTCTTGATGGCACCCAAAAAACAGGGTACCAGTTTGGTAAAACTGTTAATCTGGTAACAATACTCACACACGCCGAGAACAGTGTTACTAACACGTTTAATGGCGTTTAATGAAGGCGCGCTTACTGAAGATAACATTACCTCCCAGCCACGCTATTTAATGTGTCCGAAAAACTAATTCGGATATTTTGAGGGAAAATGAGCTTTATAAAATTATACGTTAAATTATGTAAATGCACCCATACCTCGCTTTACGGTCCACATTTCACTAAAAAAAACCGTCAACCATTTCACTTTATGGAAAAAAATTTTTTTTAAGGAATATTCTAAAATTTACATTTGAAATCGACCAAGCTTTGATATTATTAGATAATTCACCAGGACAGCCAGTAAACATACAGGATTTGATATGAAAAATCAAACGATAAAGAAAGGAGAAACAGTTTGATGAGAAGATAATTACTTAAATTTACCAAATTATTTATAATATAACGACTTTTTTTTTTTTTCATTTCGAGAATACTTAAGTAGTTGTCGGGTTTTAATCCTCCCTCCCCCCCCCCTCCCCTTCCTTTCGAACTTAAGTGTAGTTCAAAAAGATGTTTTTTTCTCAATCACGTGATTAACGAATTCTGAATAATTATTTTTATTTAAAGATCTAAAGTGTTCATTAACTCTTTTTTTAAATTACACACAAACTTGAGATTAATATACGTCTTTTTTACGGTTGTATTGTATTGCATTACACTTTCGTTGTATACAGAACAATCTGGCGAGATTATTGTGTTAGTGAAAACCAGACTGGAATTATT
Source organism: Odontocerum albicorne (assembly GCA_949825065.1). NCBI lineage: Eukaryota > Metazoa > Arthropoda > Insecta > Trichoptera > Odontoceridae > Odontocerum > Odontocerum albicorne. The sequence continues at coordinate 8,385,007 of OX463852.1, read as the reverse complement.
TTTTTTTAAATCTGGTTTACAGTGGGAATCAAACCCGCAACCTCCGAGCTAGGAGACTAGCGTCTCATCAACTAGGCCATGGAGGTCGTCCCGTGTTCTTAACTCTTTTAGTCTCCCGCTCCGACATATTGGCTTATACTTATGTTGTTTCACATGCCTAAACCATCGCAGCATGCTTTTTTTCATTTTACTTAACACATCACACTTAAGTGCACATTCATCCTTTATTCTTGATGAAAAAGAGTGTATTAATATGGTTTAGGCATGTAGAACGAATGACTGAAAAAACAAAAAAAAAACAAGCGTCTGAAAGCAATACCAATTAAAGTACAGTTGAATCAGGTGAATGATATTCCGAAAGAAAGAAACGTAGAAAGTCAATGTAATCGTGGACGTTGTATGAATGAAGAAAAGGTTAAGGATGAGTGTTAAGATATAAAAGTCTAGCACTCTATCCTCTCTCCGCCTCCCTCGACAAGGAAATGACGTGATGGTACATGAGACTTGATAAAAAACAAAAAAATTTCATTTTTATATTAAAATCGACCATTTTGGAACAACCCAATACAATGCAGTAAGTATAAAAGAAACAGTTAAATACAATTAATTAAATTTAATCAAGAATACAAGACCACTAAGGAACAAAGGGGTTAATATGACCTTTGAAGAGTGGGTGAGGGGAAGACATGTTTTATTAGTCTCCAGGCGCTGCTCGCCCCAGGCTCGCTGCACTAGCTGACGCAAGAGCTCAGAAATGCATCCCTCTTTACTCTCAACTGGAGCCCCGAACGTAACGAAAGTGCATGCCTTACCTGCAGTACTTAAACAGACTTCATACTGCTGTAATGTCAAGTCGTTAAATTTTAACGGGCATTTGTTACCATCTGGGTCTTAACTACTAAAATTTTATTTTTATCAAAAAATCTAAACAACAGTAAGTTCAACCATCACGCCATCTCTCTAACGGAATATATTGAGAAAACAAAGTGTCAGACTTTCCTTTATCGGCACACGTCCTTCGCTACTATAAATCCATACACCATCTCATACAACTCCTACGATTTCACTGATTTTCTACGTTTCCTGTTTTCAAAATATCCACTTGATCCAATCATTCTTTCTTTGGGTTTTCTCTCACACGTCGTCCACGCACATTTGTACTATACATATATTTATTTTCTAAGTCTTTCTTCATTCATGCGTTTTATATGCCCAAACCATCTCAGAGTGCTTTTCTTAATCTGATTCAATATATCAGCTTTAATCGATTCATTTCGCATTCTTTCACACACTGTCATTCCATATATTCTCAGTGCACGCATTTCTACAGCATTTATTCAGCTCTCCTATGTTATTTCAATATTTAAAATAAACGAAAAAAATATTTGTCGGGTCCTTTGTACAAATATAGATACAATTTTATTAAGAATCAAGTAAAGCGTTGTTTCTTGATCATCGTCAAGAGCACTTCTTATATAGCTCAACAGAAAATTAAAGAAATTGATGGACTAACAAGAACGCTATCTGGTTATTTAGAATATACGGTAAGCTACAAGAAAACATAAATTCAGATGTAAAATGCCCTACGAGTAAAATCAATCCGAAAGTGAATCCGCTAGGAATCGAATCTGGGGAGCCCGCTTATAAACATGAATATTTACCATTAGATTACGACCATCGACAAACCTATGGATGATGAAAACCTTATTATTATTTCTTAATGTACAAATAACAACATTATATCAGTATTAGCTGTATTTTGTGAAAATGACCATTTTTCAAGCGTGTACTAGGTAAGTCCAGAAAGTAAGTGTACTGAATTTTTATAGGTTACAATTTTTTTTATTTAAACAAAAAAATTACGTGGTTTCCGTAGTACATATGTAAGCTATTTTTCGACATAGTCGCCATTCCTCTCAATGCAGGTGGTGAAGCGGGGTATCAACTTTTTTATGCTTTTCTCGAAGTAGTTTCCCGCCAACCCCTCCGTCCACTTTTCCACCTCCTCCTTTACCTCCTCGTCGGTTGAAAATCGGTCGTATTTGATAATTAAAATAGTAACTTTCTTCCACTCTGCTGTCTCTCTATTGATGATCATTTGCTTTCAGGATTCTGGTCTCAGACCATTCCGTCTCGGGTAAATCTGCTTTTTCGACTAATCTAATTATCAAGAGTGAACTCATTAAATGATTCAGTCGCTACAGAGTAGACTGCTGAAAACGAAATGAAGTTTATAAAGTTATCAGCGCCCACGCAAAGCTCGATGGAAACACAAACACCAAATTAACGAAATTACTTCGCAGTGTTTCTTCACCGCACGCTGAATGAAAAACGAACGTCCAATGGACTTTTGAGAAACATTTTAATAAAATAATCCATAATAATAGATGAAAAAGAACACGCTGAGATATTTGGGCAAATGGAAAGAATGAATTAAGAGACTTTTTAAAAAAAAAATTATCCACTTTGCACGGATTTCTCCTGTTACACAAAGAGGGTCTGTTTCTAGAGTTAGCTTATTCGTAAGGAAGAATATCAGCTAGGATTCTTCTCATACTGCTTGGCGGTACCGATAATATATCAACAGTGTCATTCAGTTGGTTCAATATCTCTATATCACGCGTGACTGAGTGTTTAGCCATGATATTCGTCCTGTAAGTTGGTATGTAGAACAGAGGGTGATTCCTTGCACGAAAATATTTATTAGGTACATATAAACTTAGTGCTTCTAGAATCGTGGAACAGTTAAAGCAACTTTGGAAAACCTTAAGTAGGAATATCGCAATGGATTCTTGCCTTCTTGTTTCGAGGCTTCTATAGTTACACACCGTGAGAAGTTTGACATGGTGAAAAGGAATATCGCAATAGATTCTTGTTTCGAGGCTTCTATAGTTACACACCATGGGAAGTTCGACATGTTGAGCATATTTTGCGTAATCGCCCTTTGCCCGGAAACACACTAAGATATAGAATCAGAAACACCGAAATAAGGAGAAAGTGTAATACGGAAGACATCGTCAGGTGGGGAAGACAACGAAGGCGATACTGGAACGAACATGTAAACAGAATGCAAGACGACAGACTTCCACGTGTCGCCCTTCAAAGGAACCCAGCCGGAAGAAGATTACCGCGGGAAGACCTCCGAAGAGATGGCATGACAGTTGGCAATCCACGTCACAAGAAGGGGAACAAGCGGAACAAACAGATCATGATCTATAGGAAGAGGAAGAAGAAGAAGAAGCCCTTTGTTCTTGACCATAGATATCTCAGGATTCTTTATGTATTTGTTCTATATTGTTCTTTATATTTGAGCTGATAAGGAGCCCAAACTAACTTGAGGCTAATGTGTTGAGTAAGATAAAGAAGAGCATTCTGATATTGTTTGAATATGTATAATGAATTAATGAAGTAATACTAAAAAAGGAAATATGTATTGCAAATCTGGGTGGATCAAGTTGGATCAAATGGAACAATCTCTCCACTGAAAATAAGATTTTTTCTTTATCTGTGAAAGAGTGTTTTCGATCCCGTGTGCACCATTTGAGCTCGTTATTCGCATCCACAAGTTATTTTTGTAATTTGTCGATACTTGAATTCGGGTTAGTTAATTGCTGTAATTATTTTGTCAGAGTATACTCCACAGCTGTCACTTTCCGCTGGCTATAATTACATTTTTCACGGAAGTATGAAAGAGTTAATAAAAAATATTCTTTAATAATATGGAAAATTTATTTCAAATTAATAATAATACATAATATTACGCCATTTCCCTGTTGGTAAGGACAGATCGCCATACTTTCCTATATTGGCACACATCCGCAAGGGACACGACGTGGTAATATGTATGCATATAAGAACAATACAATATTTGCATTTTACTTAATTAAAATGGAAAGGGGAATAGTCGAATACAAGTATTAATTAGGTGTTAACATAAGTTGTGCCCGTTTTGTTTCAAATTTAAAAATGAGCACTAAAAGTAAAACAAAATGGTAAAGGTTATACGTCATTGGAAAGAAAGTTTTCTCGTCTACAAGATATTGCTTTTACGTTACAGATATTATTTTGTTTGATTACAAGCCTTCAAAATGGAATGTCAAGTAGACGATGGAGAGATAGCTGGAGCTCAGCATCATAAGAGGATAATTTTCTGCTCTACAAAAAATTGTGTTTGCTTTATTGCAACGTTCGAAAATTGATTTTTTTTGTTTTCACTCAAAACATGTGGAACCCAAGCGCCGAACTTCTGGACTTTTCCCATTGATTTAAGATGGCAGTATACAGTTATGTGACTACAACTCATCTGCTCAGTCAATTCTACGGTGGTTTGAAGGGGATCTTCATGAATAATATGGTTTAAGCGGTCCTCATCGAAGTCCACTGGAGGTGTCAAAAATGCTCACTTTCGTCTACTTAACACTCCATTTTGAAGGCTTGTAATCAAATAAAATAATATATGTAACGTAAAAGCAAACACAATATCTTGTGGAGCAGAACATTTTCTTTCGAATGACGTATAGCCGTTACCATTTTGTTTTACTTTTGGTGCTCATTTTAAATTGGATAAAAACGGACACAACTTATGTTAACACCCAATACACAATGACGTCACTTCTTATTTAAAAAAAAATCTGTCAATAACATTGGGTTCGATTTCCGAGTTAATGCGCCTATGAGGAGAGTCCTGCTGACTGTGATAATTTCTATATAGAAAAGACAGGAAGATCTTTTGAAAAGAGATTCGTGAACACAAATCCTCTAATTTATTCTGAAATGGCTAATCATTGTCACCGTGAAAACCACACATTTTCCATCGATGATGCCAAATTTTTATATTATATATCAGTAGTAACGGAAATAAATTAGACAGATTAGTGGCTCAAAAATTTCTAAGTCAGTGTATCGAGGTGAACATCTGACAAACATATATATCCCAAGAATCTCTCAGTTGCTCGCAGAGATTGTCTTATCCCTCCCTCCACCCCCAGTCCCCAAACCGAATGTTTACCGTTAGAAGCGTGTATCTCGGCAGAGTTCGAACATAATTCAGTCTTGTTTGTGCTCCCCTGATGATGAGGTAAAAGCTTTGAAACCGGTAGGGTTATACTGTTACAAAAAGTAGAATAAACAGTGTTTGATAAAACAAATTACAGAGTCTACTCTCTAAACAGCTGAAGGATGAAAAAAAAGCTGAGCTGGTTTGGGCATGTAGAATTAATGAATGATTAAAAACTAACAAAACAAATATACAATACAAATCTGAGTGGAAGGCGTGGTAGATAAAATATAGACCAAAGAAATAATGGTTGAATCAAGTGAAAGATATTTTTAATGAAGAAAACGTAAAAGTCAAACAAATTATAGGAGTTACTTGAAAATGTGTAAGGATGCAGAAGAGGTTAAGGATGTTGGTCGTCTTTGCATACCCTGACATGGAAATGGCGTGATGGTATGCATAGGGTCTTTCAAATTGAGCACTTTTTAATTCATCTGGTTGTTCTTTGACCCAATTGACAAATACACGACGTTTTGCATGATCCAGTGGCTTTAGTTCCTGTGTTATTTGAACCTTATATGCCTTCAGAGCTAAATCTTTTCGTAAAATATGCCATGTTGTGGAGTCACTGAGTCCAACTTATTGTGAACGTCAACTAATGGACATTTCTGAGTCTTCAGCAACACTTTCACGAACCAAATCAATATGATCTTGTGAACGACCGCTACGGCTATATCTTTCTCTTCTTTTATCTTCCACCGGACCAGTTCCTTGAATTTTTTAACAATTCGATTGATAGTGCTTTCAGATGGATGAATACGCAACCCGTAAATATTTTCTAAAAACATTTTTCACTAAACGCCCAGTTTTCATAAAATAATTTAACAATTTGAACGTGTTGTTGTATTGTATACGACTCCATTTTTATAAATGCCATACATTACACTTCTCAATCGTCACAAGACCCAGGCAAGTTCGCGACGCCATCTGTATTTTATCCAAGAATTAAAAAAAGCGCTCAATTTGAAAGACTCTATATATATAAAGTCCATAAACTGTGAGTCACGTAGCAAGGAGTTCAACGCACCGTAACTCTGGTAGTTGTTGATAGACTTTACTTTCACGCAAGATGATTACATAGTTGGAGCATATCGCGGCCCGGTACCCTTATAAACTCGAAGGCCGCATGATAAATCTCAGCGAACTATTAGCAAGAGGCATTAAGGGTTGTGTCTCTGCGCTTAGCCAAGGCTGAGAGTGAGAGCAAGCCTCGGTGTGGGGCCGCGTCGAGTTAGTAAATTGAATACAAAGTAAGGCGACAAATCATCCCCTAATCCAGAACATGTAACGTGTCGTGACATTTATGGCGCCCGCTGCTGTCGGACATTTATCTAGTATGCAAACCCCAGGATAACAGTTTGTCTTATTTGAAAAGTCGCCATTTGTCGAGGAATATTTTATGGAACTATTTTATACTTAGCCCACAAAAGATGATACAAATGCAGAATACTTTATGCTTTTGTATTTTTTTACAAAAAATGTCAACATATCAAAAGAGCATAGAAAACTTTACATCAACATTGCCACATTTAACATTATTTATAATTTACATTTGTTACCTGTTTTACCCAATAAAAATTGTTAAGTGCGAGGTCAAGCGGTAATACACTGGACTTCCTTGAGACCCGCGTTGTGCTACTCCCCTCCAATGACACAGGCATTTATTCCACCTCATGTGGATTCCAATGACACAGGCATTTATTCCACCCTATTCGGGTTTATAAGGAATTTATGACTTCGATCAAATATATTTAAAAAAAAAAGGAAGAACATGCAGGTGTGCTTTGATTATCTCCCTTCGGTTTACCATTAGATTCAGTACAGCGGTGTTGACGGTGAGATTTATTTATTTAATTTACGACACAACAGTGTCTTTTATATACAAATGTACATATGCCAAGTTATACAAGTACTTAAAATTATTGACAAAAAATACAAAACTTTATCTTAAACTAACATGTACAGGAGATACAAAAAGCAGTATTAATAATAAAAGGAGTAATTGCAAAGCCATTGTTTAAATTATTCAATATTAATATGTATATTTAAATTCAATAACATACTGTATGTATATCACAAATTTTTATCAAGTAGACTTCGTAATTGTGGAAGACTTATTTTATGGTGGTAAAAAACTTAGATTGTTTTTAGAGGAACAACGCTTACATGGAACAAGAATTGGATGTTTCGAGAATATTATGAATAGATCTTGAGATATAGAAAACACATGGGCTCACTTGTAGAACGAGATGCAAGTTGTTTTGCAGAATCGAAACTTTCCACAAGTTGATGCAGAGTTACTAAGTTACCAAGTAATACACACAAAGTTACTCAACTCCAGAGGCAAAGTATTGGCCTTAATATTTCGTTTATACTAGGTTATTTATATTAATAAAGGAGATTGCTGGTATGCAACGGCTTATTCACTTGAAGAAGAGAAAAACAGAAAAAAACTAAAAGCCCACGGCATAGCTTCGCTTTACAAGTGAATTGACGTTGGACCCAGTAACAACGACAACTAAATAACATCAAAGTAAATAAACACGTACACTCATACATGAAAGTGAAAAAAAATAACAAGACGAACAATGTGAAAAAAATAACAACAATTCGAACAATGTGAAAAAAATAACAATTCGAACAATGTGAAAAAAATGACAATAGGAAGTCACTCAAATATGCCATTTTTTTTTTATTAAGAAGCCCAATTCTCTAAATCTGCTAAAATGATAGTCTACAACAGTTTTTAGTCCCAATTTTGTTGTTTGGGAGTGGTGGAGGTAGAAATTGACTTAAAAAATCGAATACTATAAAAATGTGTGCACTTAGAATGCTATATAGGGTGAAAATATATGAAAAAATACAAAATGTATGGGTTATGGATGGATATTAACTTAAGGTTGTTGTATCGAGTAAAATAATGAGAAGCATTCTCAGGTGATTTGGGCATGTGGAACGAATGAATGAAGAAAGCAACTATGAGTGGAAGGCGTAATAGATGACCAAGGAAATGATGGTTGAATCAAGTAAATGATATTTTGAAAGAAGGAAATATAAGAAGTAAGATAAATTTTAGGATCTATATGAAAAGATGTGTGGATTTGGAAGATACGAAATATGTTTGTCGAGATCTCTGGCGCTTTTTTCTATCTGCTTGCCTCAGTTCAGTTTTGGCGCTCTGTTCTTTCTGCTTGCCGCAGTTCAGTTCGATCTCAACTCGACAAAATAAGTTCCCACCCAGAGCGATCTACACTAGAATATTGATATCTTCTTTATTTTTTTTATGAGCGCGACGTCACTTAGTGACGAAGAGAGAACTATTCAGAGAGACTAATTCTCCGGTGGGGCGACACATCTGTGTGTGAAAAGAATAGTGGTGACGACGGATTTATGGTCCGACATCACTGGAAAAGGGAAATTATTCACAGTTTTTTTCTTATCAAGTGGCTTAAAGCCTGAAGTTCAAACAGCCCAGCAAGTTGCCAGTGCTTTCATATAAAATTTCAAATGCAAAAACAACTATCCTTTTACACCATCAAATCGGAGTATAGCTGGTGATAATACACACAACTTCTTCAAAAATGTTAAACCTATCTATGGCTCGTATCGCAGAGATAATTCCATTCCAGTACCGTAAATCTAGTGTTAATAAAAAAATCAAAAGTAATAGGGTCCATATGGATCCATATAGACCCTTTAATGCAGAGGTTCCCAACCCCGTGCCCGCGGGCACCATGGCGCCCGCGGAACGATTCGTATGTGCCCGCCACTATTCGACAGACACAGAATTTTTTCATAAACATTTATTAAAAATGTGAATTATTTTTATTTATTTGTTAGAGTTTTAATTTTTTTGAGTGCCTAGGCTTATAAATACGTTCGTATGTTTGCGATATTGTATGTATGAGTGGTTCCTTTGCCGACAGTACTTGTCACAACTTGTCTAGCGGCGAGCCAGACTGCACTCTTCACGCTAGCCTGGAACGGGGAGTGCTATTTGCACATCACTCTTTGTACACGCAGAAAACCCGAAGTGAACGAACGCCACGAACTGAGCCGATGAACGCCGAAGGCGCCAAAACACATGGCACATGACTCTGACAGCTCTTGTTTACGTTTTGTAAATACATTTCCCTGTGTGTATGCAATTTGAATAATAATTTTATTATTTTGAAACATTTTTGTAAATTATTTATTAATAAATTATGAATATAAGAAAATAAATTATGGGAAAATGAGAAGTTATGGAAGGAGTTTGTCGATTAAAAATAGGTGGTGCCCGCCACCCTACCGATATTTTAGAATGTGCTCTAGAGTACAAATAGGTTGGGAACCCCTGCTTTAATGTATGAGGTTATCAGTTTCTAAGAATAATAATGAGCAATATTTTTTACTACACATTTCACAAATTATAAATAAGTTAGTAATAACTTTTAATTTTAGCCACCAGTGCTCAACACACCAGTCCTAAATGTTGCTAAACTTTTCTCATGAGGAATGAGGAATGTCTATATAAAATGATCGGTATTCTGGTTTCAGACATTGCACCATCTTTAATAAATCTTTATATTTTTCCCTAGTTAAGGGGATGAAAATGAAAAAAAAAAAACGCAAATGAAAAAGAAAAATTTCCATAAACATATGTTATAAATATAGGTTTAAGTGCAGAGATCTGTTCTGGTTGCTTTTTAGCCGCTCTGACAACACCTCTTCGAGTTACGTATTCCTCTCCACGATTCCTTTTTTTTAAGAATATTATCCTACCACTCTGATATATTAATCTTCCGTTTTCTGCGTGAATTTAATTTATTTAAGTTCCCAGGTGACAGCGAAATGTCAGCAGAGTTCGCCATCTTTGATAACCGTAGACTACCTAGACTAAAAGACCCTTGTACTGCTACCTAATGTTGTTTATAAAATAAAAAAATATATATTTAGGGCTGCCATTATTAAAAAATTGCAATGCCTAAATATTCCTTAAGCGGCATAGAACATTTTTTCACTGAAAACGCATTTTTGGTCAAATAACATATATGAAATAGACCCATCTACGGGCGGACAAAGATGGACAGATCATACATATAGAGGGTATTCAAAGGTGCAACCGCCGTGACCTAGTCGGAAAGAAACCTTTCTTCCAGCCCGGGAGTTGTGAGTTTGACTCCCGTTGAAACTCCGAAGAAAAAAATAGTACCAGTCAAGTTTTCACTTAAGTCATGTTCAAAAAACCATTTTTCTGGCTGATTCGAAGAGATTGTCACATGGCATTAAATACTCATGGTACTGTAAAAACAAAAGTGTGATATAATACAACACACTAAAGGTCTTATGGTATAGTAGTTTGGAAATTAATCCGCCCGTCCAGTTGCTTAGTAAGAATATTAACAACTAGACAACGGCATCAAATAAAATTATAAAACAGTGGTTTCAAAATAAAATTCTAGGAAATGAGCAATTAAAAAGAAATTTTTTGTTTCGATAGAAATTCTACCTATTAAAGAGGGTCTTATATCGCAACTTCTGGCAAATTTTAATCCACTTGATTCAATCCCACCCAGGAGACTCCAAAACTACCCCCGTTAAAAAGTGTATCTAAATATTTATTTACTACCGGGATATTATTATTAGATGTTTCCAATATAATTATGCAACTTGTTCGGGAGAAATGGTAGAGTATCTACAGGGTACCATAAATCGGAAAATATAATTTACTATCACACATAAACGTAATCCATGATATGTTACTTGCACCCAGTACTGGAAGGGCATTTTTCTATTTCAAATTAAAAAGCAAGATTGCAGAATGCTGATGACATACTAGTGTTAGCGGAGAAAGAAGATTAATTAAAGAGTATGATAAGTGAATTGTATGAGAGATGTGAAGAGAAAGATTTGAGAATTAATATTGCGAAATACGAGTACAAAGTAAAGTGACAGAAAAGAAATGTAAATTGGTGAAAAATGAAAGATTGCAGTAAGTTGAGGAATTTTGCTATTTGGGTAATACTTTATTAGATGAGTTATAAGACATATCGAATGCCCCATTGACTGTATTCCCTATCACGTGTAACGATAGGAAACAATGTCAATGAGGTACTACTAACACGTATATACTCGAACCAGATAATATCAAAATCCACAACATAATTTATTATTTATAGTTAAGGTTTATTATTTATAGTTAATTAACATTGTGGAGGTTTAAATGCACTGTAATTTGTTTTATCAAACACTGTTTATTCCACTTTTCTAACGTTATAACCCTACCGGTTTCAAGGTTTTCACCTTATCTTCAGGGGAGCACAAACAATACAAGTGAGTCTTGTTTGTGCTCCCCTGAAGATGAGGTGAAAGCTTTGAAATCGGTAGGGTTATATCGTTACAAAAAGTGGAATTAACAGTGTTTGATAAAAAAAATTACAATCCACAACATAATTTTAGTAACGACTTTGATGTATGAGAGTAAAACGTGGACATGGATTATGACTGAAAATAATTGAATAAATGCTATAGAAATGCGTACACTGAGAAAATTACATTTGTTAACAACTTATAATAGAAAACGGAATGAAGTGATTAGGGATTAATGTTAACGTAAGACTGGTGTGTTGAGTTAGATGAAAAAGAGCACGCTTAGATGGTTTTGGTATCTAGAACGAACGAATAAACAAGGACTAACAAAAAAATATATAGTGCAAGTATGAGTGTAAGCCCAAGGAAATTGTGATTGGATCAAGTAAATTATATTTTGAAAGAATGAAACGTAGAAAGTCAGAGAAATTGTAGTAATTGTATGAGAAGGTGTATGGATGTGGAAAAGGCGAAGAATCTGTGTCGAGATATATAAGTCTAGCGTCAGATATGTTTGTTTGTCTTTTAACCTACCCCGACAGGGAAATGGCGTGATGGTGTATATTATGTTTGTAATTTAACGGGGAAATACTACATAGTGTTCCAAGATATTTATTTCACTGAAGAACAAACAATCTAGTCTTACATTTAAATATTAAAGACCTTTTGGAGGCCTGAATTAGTAGGCATTGTAAATAGTAGACAATTCCATTTCATATCACAAACAGTACACAAAAACAGTACAATAAACAAACTCGTACAGTTTCATTTAATTCAGCGGGCAACATTTACCCCAAGATGTAATGGAACTGCCAACACGCTGCCTGGATATTAAATGGCCTCTATTCCCCGAGTTCTATGTGTTTTGAGCTCTGAGCCTTGAGCCCTGAGCTCTGCGGTGCCCAGAATGTCTAATCTTGACAGTTCCACTTTCAAGTAAATGTTTATTTCGCGTTAACAGTCAAATAAAATGCAGTATTATTCATGACAACGCTTATTCCACTGTTCTCTTTCACTTGAACTGAAATATAAGATAATGATTTCAACTAATTTTTACTTTAAATCTTTGTTCAAATATTATACAAAATTAATATTCAAAACTGAACACGTTTTATTTTTTATAATTTCGTCATTAGAAGTTTGAATCTTGAGTAGTTTAAAGGCACTCTGTTGCCTAGGTGGTAAGATGCCTGTTTTCGGATTTATTAAAAAAAAGTAGTCTGATGTTTTTATTTAAGGCATTTTGAACATCTCTTTGGTTGGTTGTAAGAGATACGGCAATAAATATTGTAATAAATCCGCCATATGGTATAGTATAATACTATACAAAAGCTTTAAGATGATGGATTAGTAAATATTATAGCTGTGGTTTTAGGTTAGATTCTGATACGTGTAAAATTAAATTGAACTTGGGTCTATCTTAAATATTCCGTCCGCAGCATAGGGATTACATTAAACGACCCCATCCAGATCGGTACAGATTCCCCGTCCTACCACAGCAATCAAATTCAGGTTGTAATGTATACAACGACAAATGTTATATACTCGTACAATGTATTCCGACTGCTTGTTTCACCAAACGTAGATATTTTGATTCGAGTTAGTCGACAAGGAAAGTTTGTGGACGTGGAAAAGATTGAAAGGAGCTGAATAAATGCTGTAGAAATGCGTGCAAAATAATAATACATGGAGGGATAGTGTATGGTATAATACGAAATGAAGTGATATGGGGTGAATGTGAACTTAAGGCTGATGTTTTGAGTAAGAAGAAGACCAAGTTTATATGATTTGGGCATGTGGAACGAATGAATGAAGAAAAAAAGATATACTATCTTGATCAAAAAGTTTTAGGACTTTATTCATAAAATCGAAAATACAAGTGTATTCATCAAAATCGATATGGTCCCCTTCAAAGTACTCCCCATCGACTGCAACGCATTTACGCCAGCGCTTGATCCAATTCTCGAAACAACGCTGGTACTCAATTTTCGGTATGTCTATCAGAGCCGTCTTCGATTTTTTCATGACATCCTCTCGGGTGCTGTAACGCGTTCCGCGAAGCGGTTTTTTAAGTCGGTTGAACAGGAAAAAGTCGCAGGGAGCCAGATCAGGTGAATTAGAAGGCTGCTGGATAGTAGTCGTGTTGTTTTTGGTCAAAAACTCATGGAAATCATGTCTTTCGCGATTTCAACGCGGTCCTTTTTTGCATGAAATTGGGGGTCTTTCGGCACCAGTTTTGCAGCGACACGTCTGAGGCCCAAATCACTAACCAAAATGTCTTGAGTGGATCCATAAGTGATGTTAAAGTCCTCTGCCAGCTCTCTGATGGTCAATTTGCGGTTTTCGGCCAACATTCCTTTGATTTTATCGATGTTTTTATCAGTTTTCGACTGCCATTGCGTTCGTCATCCTCGATCGACTCACGACCACTTCTGAAGCGTTCGTGCCACCGAAAAACACTTGTCCAACATTTCCAAGGTCTGCGGACTGTTAAATCCGTTTTTCACACAAAATTTAATGCAAACTCGTTGATGCACAGTTGATGCCATTTTCAAACTTGTAGAAAATCGAAAACACGCACAAAGGTAGATGTACTCAGTACAGCGTAACTTTTACAAATGTCAAGCTATGACGCTGAAATTTAGAGGGAAGTGTCAATGATAGATGTGGTAACCTAACAAAAAAAAGGATTCCAATCGGGTGACTGACAGCGCCACACGGTGGCCGGTCCTAAATCTTTTTGATCAAGGTAGTATACTTACAAAAACAGACATATAGTACAAATTTGAGTGCAAAGCATTTGAGAGAAATACCAAGGAAGTAAGGATTGGATCAAGTTAATTATACTTTGAAAGAAGGAAGCGTAGAAATTTAGATAACTTGTATTATATTACCAACAACAACATGAAATACATTCACATTTGGACAAGTAACAATATCTGTACATGTCAAATGTTTGCGAGTATTTTTACCAAATGTACTCTTAAACCTGACTGGAAACTTTTTTGGGTATCATTAGGAATCGAGCTCGAAACTCATGGATGAAAGATCAGTATTTTACTAACTAGGCCTTAGAGGTCGTTAAAAAAACCAAAGACACTATCAAAAATCTACATTATTTTCGGGCTTTTAATCGGGCGTAACTTTGTATAAATCCATAATTAATGGAATCTATAAAAGCTATAAAGCAATTATAATAAAAAAATAGATGGAATCGTAAAAGCTGTAAAGCAATATACATTAAATTTATCGTCTTTTCCACTTTTTACTCTATTTCCCATAGGACCATAGACAACATTTTGTGTAAATTGTAGAGTAATATTGGATAAGGCTATCCTTCGCGATCGAAAGTGATTGCCAGCCACCCTGTGGATGGAAACGCCAGCACGTGTATTGATTTATTTTATGTAAACTGTTGCACTTTAGCAAAGCACATAATATTTAGAAATCAATCCAAAGTTTCGATGACAAGTAGATAAATTTTTTAATACAATCAATCGCCATAGTTACTCGTAACTTGATTAAGCCATTCTTTAGTCAGAGTGTATATTGTGATAATTTTGTCTTGCTTAACAGTGCTATAAGAATTTATGATAATCAATATACGAGTATAAGCTGCTAGAAAACTTTAATTTTGATCTAAAACGGTTTGAGATTTAACCCAGTGCTAGTCGGCGACCGTAGTCTAACGGTTAGCGTCACGCTTAGCAAGCGGGTGCCCCAGGCTCGATTCCCGGCGAATTAACTTCCAGACTGGTTTTTCTGTTTTACGTAAGCTGAACACAGACACACATACTTTTTAATCTCGTTGTTATTGTGTTTTTTTCGCTTTGTAGCAACATGTTCTTTTCTTGTCAATCTGGGGTTTCCACGCATTTTAAAAAGTTCTTTTTGTATACAGTTTAAAATCTAACGGTCGCACGGAATGCTACATTTTTGTTACATTCCACACGAAAAGAAAAAATATGATTATTTCTAGTCGTCTTGAATTTAAAAAAATATTTATATTTTTAAAAGCATAATATTGTCAGATATTTCACTTAAAAATTACTTTATTTTTCAGTACGTGTATATTCAAAATATGCAAATGAAAATAAACGTTTTTTCAAGTTTTGTAAAAAATGACAAAACAAATGTTCAGTTTAAAAAATAAACGATTTACTTTAACTAGTTGCAGCCCGTGAAATATTCACGGAAATAAAAAAAATCTACATTTATGAAAATATGTATTCATAAATATAGAATTTGTTTATATATATCATTTATACATCGTCCCCTTTTACACCGGTTCAAAAATTGTTAGCTAGGTATTTCATATTCGTTCAGTATCACGGACCCACCGAGATTCAAATTTCGAAGTATTCCTCTCTCGCTCTCTTTTACGAGTATTCAAAATTCAATTCTCGTATTCTTTCTTTGACGACAACCATCGTATGGGTTTTGGCCTATTTATACTATGATATTGCAAGTATCTACCTTCCAATTACCGATGTTTTAATTCAATAGAGTGTGTTTCAAAATCGGAATACTCACGTTACACATTACCATCACAGTATGATTTGTTTCATTTTCGGAGCCCTGGCATTAGGCAAATTATATAATAGATATACCCACAGTTCATTACTTCTGTAATAAAAAGGAGGGACAGTAAGATTTATGATGCTGGAAGTAATTACAGCTTCCCATCTTAAACTCAACAGGTTGCATGTAAAGGAAATTAACAAGTTTGACAAAATAATAAACTTACAACACAATTAAATTAATAGATGCTGAAGAAATGGACCGCAACATTAACATTAATCTTCCTTTCACGTTATTAGCTAGGGCTACAGTGGAAACAGTATAAAAAACCATAAGTAACCTGGGATTTAAGACTTAAGAAGCCTATTTCTAATTCATCTGAAGCTTTTCTCGCTTCAAGTCTATATTATAACGATAACCCTTCATACTTGGGAAGGATAAAAGATTTATGCCTTAGTGCAGTGATTTTCAACTAGTGTGACGCGAAGGATTTGAAGGTGTGCATGTCTAAATTCTTCTTGGAAATATATTTGTTTCTTTATATACTTTATTTTACAGTTCCGTGACTTCAGTGATAAACCATACATGTATCCAGCTTGGAGGTTACTTGGTCGATTCTTGTAGGAACATAGATTTAAAGTTGTTGTATGGTTTTCACTGAAGGCCTCTTTAACGTCTTTCTGGTTGGTTGGCCCATCCTGTATTATTGTATGTATATAATATGAAAGTGTAATATCTTCTTCTTCTTCCCAGTGTCATGTCAGGTCCCCCCCAACGTTGAATATCACCTGAGAGTAGACATCTTTGTCCCCGGCAGCCCGAAAAAGATCTTCAATCACGTGTCATATATTGCGGAGCCAGGAGATTTGCCTCCTGCCAACACTGTAATGTAATATATAATAATATGTTAGAATACAATAAATCAGATTTTTTGTAAAGTTCCAATGTCTATTAAACAACGATACTATTATTATTCTAGTTGTACGAGATCATTTTGGAGAGTTTTACCGCGTGGTTTAGCTAATGATGCCGACGTTTCAAAAAAATTACACTTTTCTTCTTCAGAGTTTTTTTATAATCAACTTCGTAATCGTTTTCAAAACGTCGGCATCATAAGCCAAACTACGTGGCACAGTTCTCCAAAATACCCTATTTACCTGATACGAAGAACTGCGAGAGTTTCTAAACACATAGTACTTTACAAATTGAATTAAATATATGAACACATACTGCTTAAGAACATTAAAAAATTAAAGAGTAAAAACAATACGCAAAAATACATATTTTACCCTTATTTATTATGTACAAATATACCATCATGCTACGACCTTTTGAGTTAGAATTTACATATTTCTACTCAAAGCTCTTACCTAGCCCTTCTCCATGTAATCACGTTATTCATGCTCTTCTATTCCTCATACTTATAATAATAAATACAGGTTTATTGATAGCAACATACAATAGTATGTACATAATACATTAAGACATATTTCAAGAACACATTAATAGCAGAGAATACATTAAAAAACAAAAGCTATCAAAAGGTCTGGGCTCATCTAATAACATCCCCCCGGCCAAGATACACCCCACCAATATAGGGCGAGCCCAGCCACACCCTATGACTCATGACCTTTTCGCGAATGTCCTTGAAGGACGCGATGATAATTTTGATTGTTTGGTATTTAAATAAAATACGTCAATTAGCAATGCGGAAAGAGAGAGTGAATGAATTAATGAATAATAATTAATAAATAATGATGATTTATTTATCGGTAAGTGGGTGTTTATACATTTCAGAATGGGCGCGGGAGTGCGCCCGCAATATATTTTTATCTCGCTTCTGTGCGTGCAGAAATGGTCGATTGAAATATTGCAGACATCGCAAATAGTATTGTGGGTAGACAATTTGTTGGCGAAAACGGCGAGACAGTGTGATGCGTTCTCTTTTTACTGTGGAATGTATCGTAAATAGTATTTGTGGGTAAACAATTTCAATGTTTTGGTATGCGACCTTTGGACATATCCAAAGGTCGTTTCGTCGGTCGTTGACCGTGTGTGTTGACAATATTCAGTGACGATCGTGGTTCCTACAACCTTATGACCTCTTCTTATGACTTCTTCTTAATCAAGACTTATGACCTCTTCTTAATCAAAACTTCTTCAATTGTCTCTTTCCATCCATTCTTCGATTCAAGACTTCTTTATGTTTACGTAAATGTTACTTTATCGAAAGATTTAGAATTCTCTGAGATCTTTGGAATTATTGTCCTTTATATACCATCTTGGTCTACCAACATTACTCAGTTTTAAATATAATATTGAGTGCCCGTCCTTTAAGATTTCACTGAACTTTCTTCTTGTTCTTCCTGACACTGTCCCAACTCATTGCCTAGGTAGGCTGTTGGAGTCGGCTCTTCTCGTTCTCAGGCTGTATGTTCTTCGGATTTGGGTGTCGCTTTCATCTAGGCCGCCTCTCTACAGGAGTTTGGAGCATTGAGTTATCCAGGAGTTCTTTAGTTTTGGGAATTTCACTCAACGTATCCAATTTAACCCAACATTCGTGACTTGTAAATAAATTTTGGTAATTAAGTGAACAGTTACAGTTAGTCTCAATATTTTAACGAAAATTTGTATAAAATACCAAGCAACTAGTTTTTAATATTTTGATAAACTTGGACATTTAAGGTACCGTGGGTTAAAAAAGGTTGAAACGCGTTGCCTTAATGTATCTAGTACGCTTTTCACAGACCTGCCATGCTGTGAATATCTCGGCATTTGTCTCTGAAGCTAGGATTAATGTTCTCTTTCCGGTAACTACGTATTAAGCTTCAAAAGTTTTCAGTCCAAGAATATGAAAAAAGTGACAGAATGAAACATTTTATTCAATAAAGTCATCTTGTAGTTCAATACAGTTATTAGAACGATGCATTGATTTTTCAATACTAGCGAAAAAACGTTCTGAAGTTTGTTCGTCCCTTTTAAAAAATATTCATTACTCAAATTTCAGTTCTGAAAGTAAAACATAATCACCAGGTGCCAAGTCGGGACTACACTGTGGGTGATACAATTCTTAGAAACCACAGTGTTGAATTAAAGATTTTCGTACAATAATCTCTCGCTTTGTAATAGCTTTTCTCGACGTTTTGGTTTAATGACATTAAAAAATTGATAAATTAATGACAATATTCTCCAGTCAGTTCTTTGATGTTAATTAGTAGAATTCCCTAATAATAAAAAAAAAAACACCAACACAATTTTTAGGGGTTGTGTCGACTTGTTTATTTTTTGGGTCATGTTGATTACAGACGGTGCCACTCCAATGAGTAAAACAACAAAGTTTCATCCCTCGTGACAATTGACTAAATTATTTATTTTTCTTTCCTATCGTAGAACATTAAAATCCATTGTAACATTCAACACGTCGTTGCATTTGGGCAGCGCTCAAGAGTTTTGGCACACATTTTGCGCTTATCCTATTTATGATAGTGCAGATTTCGAAGTGGTATGGTTTTAAAAAGCCTACACCTTGCTGCTGTTTTTTTTATTTATTTAAGTATTCTATGTTGTAACAATTGTTCTTGCACCAATGCAACTGTTTCTGTACTGAGTGCTTTTGCAGATCTGTCTGCCTTGACGAAGTTCATCTTAAATAGATTCTCTGCCGAAGTGAAACTGTTTAGTCCAATCTTTTACTGTGGAATATGACGGAGAAAATTCTCAGTACACAGCATCTAAACGTTGTTTAATTTTACCATATCTTCTTGATACCCGCACGATATTCAATTTTGAAAAAATCAGAATATAACGAAACAACACGTCTTCTATCGGCTCTGGTTAATATATTTCTGAGGGTAGTAAAGGTATCAAACTTTAACTGAATAAATGTTTGATTATGCAAAATTTAATTGTAAAAGTAAGAAGACATCAAAATTATTATTTTCTTCTATGTTGTAACAATTGTTCTTGCACCAATACAACTGTTTCTTTACTGAGTGCTTTTGCAGATCTGTCTGCCTTGACGAAGTTCATCTTCAATAGATTCTTTCACTGTGGAATATGACGGAGAAAATTCTCAGTACATAGCATCTAAACGTCATTTAATTAGGCTAGGATTTTCTCTTCTTGATACCCACACGATATTCAATTTTGAATAAATCAGAATATAACAAAACAACACGTCTTCTATCGGCTCTTGTTAATATATTGTAGTTCTGAGGGTAGTAAAGGTATTAAATTTTAACTGAATAAATGTTTGACTATGCAAAATTTAATTATAAAAGTAAGAAGACATTATAATAATTATTTTCCTCTTATTTATTAATATAATGGTTCCAGTTGAATCTGAGAAACCGTTGCAATGCTTACCTTTTTTAAATTTTATATAACTGTCCCATCACCCCTCATATTTTGATGAGGATTTTTAATATCTTTCCGATCACAGACTCGTGTTGAACTCCAGCAGAGAGCGCCTTTTAGATTTCCCAGTTGCGAGGAATTGTCGCGGGAGTTGTCGATGGATCTAATGGGCCATGGCTATAAAAACTGAAGTGCAAGATACAGTTTAGGAGACAGTGCGGTGCTTCAATCACAGAGATGAGCTATAGTAGTTAAATGTTTAGTTTTTTTCCTATTTAAGTTTATTTCCTGAATAAATTCGAATTAGTGTTTCAAACACATTGAAGAACGTGATCGGGAAACAATAATGTCTTCGGCCCAAGTAAGCGAGCCTTCTGGTTTTAGAATCACTGGAATAGGCACGTTAAATCCGTTGGAAATACTATCGTTCGGTGCGTGCAAGTATTGTTACCAAATGAACTCGTTGTATCAGACTAGCACCCTTTTTTGGGTACCATCAGGATTTAAATCTGAAACTCCCGAGTGGATGTCAGGAATGTTACCATTTGGCTACGGATGGTACAATAGCCTCTTAATATTAAACGATGAAATTCTAGAACTTGTTACTATTTATGAACCTGCAGCTACTGATGCCACATATCAGGTAGAAGGCACCCCCTTACAAGATAAATAAACTCAGTGCTGATTTGACTTATGAACCTGCAGCTACTGATGCCACAGATCAGGTAGAAGGTACCCTCTTACAAGATAAATAAACTCAGTACTAATTTGATTTATGAACCTGCAGCTACTGAGGCCACATATCAGATAGAAGGTACCCTCTTACAAGATAAATAAACTCAGTACTGATTTGATTTATGAACCTGCAGCTACTGATACCACAGATCAGGTAGAAGGTTAATAGTATCAGGTAGAAGGTAGAAGGTAAGATAAATAAACTCAGCACTGATTTGATTTATAAACCTGCAGCTTCTGACACCACATATCAGGTAGAAGGTACCCTCTTACTAGATAAATAAACTCAGTGCTGATTTGACTTATGAACCTGAAGCTATTGATACAACAAATCAGGTAGGAGGTATCCTCTAACAAGATATATAAACTCAGTGCTGATTTGACTAACATTGAAAACTTAATAAGTGGTTTAGAACAACAAGAACGTTGCGAAATTTGCGAAACACCATTTGTCGGTAAGCGAAAAATACCCAACTTGTTTCCTACCATATTTTAAATACAAGGGTAAGTATGTATGTAAGATAATTGTTAGTTTTTGGTGTAGATTATCCGGAATTCTTTTTATCTCGAAAATTGCGAACGCGTTATTCTTATTAAAAGTTCTATAATGCAATAGCAATTTCCAAGCAATATTAGAGGTATTTAATTTCAATGTACCTGATCATCCTTTATTCTATGTCCCAACTTGTAGAATTTATGCAATGCTAAACACTCAGTGACGTGCGGTCTATAGATATTGAGTGACAAATTGGATATATAATTGTCACAGTCTAGCAGTATGAGAATAATTATAATAAGAGTCTAATTTATATAGTGCCAGAGATCAGACTTGCCTGGAGGATGCTTTATCTAAAGATTTGAATCCACTTTATTAACAAAAAAACAAATTTAACAAGCTGCTAGCGATTTTACATTTATTTCGACTATCAATGCTCTTTTGGGTTTCTTCCATATTAATAATAATTAATCAGATCCATATTAAATAACAAGAAGAAAAAAATTAATAACATATATTTTTTAAAACGGGAACTGTATAATTGTAGATGATACGTTAAAAAAAATAGCCTAAAATTACGGATAGCTAGGTTTGGTTTGCACTATCCACGTACCTACGAACTAATATAAACTCCAGTGAAAAGCACTCCTGCACACGTAAGACCACCGGCACCAACTATTTATATTTTATTATGTAACTTGTTTAATTTTCATAATAACAGACAAATCATGGTACACAGTGCAAACAAGTGTAAGTCTTAAATGCAAACAAGTTTAAGTTTCACACAGAGCAAACTAATGCAACGCAGCGCAAAGTTTAAGTCTCAGTTTAACACTTGCCTTACTGTGCTAAAAAATTCCGCCAGCCACGGTGCTGGACGCTAAGCGTCCAGTAAAAAAATGTATGTTTTAAATTAAAATTATGCAAAATCTGCTAGGTTATTTTTAGTAATTAGCTCATAAAAATAATTTTATTAGGTATTAAAACTTCAAATAAATTATAAGTCTTGGTCACTCGCTATCCATCACAGGTTGGCAAGAGTTAAGCAACTTGACAGTTTTTTTTTCGTAAATTTGAATAACTGTATATACACACCATCACGTTAAATCTCTGTCAGGATATAAAGAGAGGAGAGAGCGCCAGACTTTCCTATCGCAATAAACATTATACACCGTACTACATCCATACACCTTCTTATACAACTCATACGATTTTCGTACACTCCCTTCTTTTTATATTTTA
Source organism: Odontocerum albicorne (assembly GCA_949825065.1). Taxonomy (NCBI): domain Eukaryota; kingdom Metazoa; phylum Arthropoda; class Insecta; order Trichoptera; family Odontoceridae; genus Odontocerum; species Odontocerum albicorne. The sequence goes on along the minus strand of OX463852.1, from coordinate 8,362,250 downwards.
TATAGCAGCCTTTGGGTTGAGAGACATGTGTCTTACCAACTAGGTCACGGAGGTCGTCTGGTAAGGAGAGCCACAAAGTTAAAGCCGAAAATTTTAATAAAATAAAATGAGATGGATTGGTTTGTGGTTTGAACGACGTTATAATCTTGTAAGCACGTTTATAATGTATCATTAACCTGTTCTGAAATTGTTTCAGCAAGGCGGGGAATAATGAAAAGCAAAATGTGTTATAATTTTTCAAACTGCCAAAGTTTCCCGTCTGCCTGATCCGGGCTCTGTAAGGTCCTGTGCGTTGGCGATGGGGGTGGAGACGTGATGTAGAACCCTTGTTTTTTTTTATTTCGACACCATCCCTTACTCAACTGAGGGTAACTTGTGCGTTACTTACTCCTAAGTCGATACTATGATTATATAAAAAAAAATTACGTCTCATTCCGAAATTTCTATTCCAAAAGTACTAAGTTCATTTATTGTGATTTTTCATAACATATTATGATTGTCAAGAATGTTACATTTATTCTAGTTGCCACAAGAAAATAACATAAGTCAGAAATAAAAAAAACACAAACATTCATACAACAGAAAAACATTAAAAATGATGACATATTTATAATCAAATTATATATAATCAACTATGTTTAAGAATGCGAGAATATGTGTTATCAAAGAAACGGTTTTGTATTTACGTTTAAATATTGCGGTTAAATGTAATTCAGTTAAATTCGATTTCATCATCACCCACACTGCTATGGGGGACAAAATAAGTTTAACTAAGTACGGTTAAGTATATTGCTAGATTATTGTTGAAGAGTTTAGTTAAACAAATAGCGATGTATCAAGACGAAAGATTAAATAAGTGTTCTCAAAATAGGTACAATTATTGGATGCAACAGTGCGAGAGAAAAACAGCAGAGAAATAAATACAACGAGTATCACACTGCATATGCTTGGCAAATGTGAAATTCAACAAGTGTAACAACACCAAGATACTGAAGAGGAAATAAATGAGCGTCGGAAGGAAATAAATGAGTGCGAGAATGAAGATGAATGACAGAGTTTGATAAGTAAAATGCATGAGAATGATCTGACAATAAATGCTGCAATACTCAGCCATAGTGTTGAAAAGTGCGAAAGGAAACTTGAATGCGACATATGGGCAAACATTGATAAATTGGAATAAGTTAAGAATCCTGCTTATTAGAAATTATATTCTTAGATGATGGAAGAGTTAAGAGGGTATCGAACGGCATGTAGCGATAGAAAACAAAATCAATGGGGCACTAACACATACGTGTATATACTCGAATCGAACAGTATTAAAATCTGTTAAGATGATAGTATTTTGATGCCAACTTTGATGTATGGAAGTGCAACGTAGACGTTGAAAAATACTGAAAGGAGCCGAATAAATGCTCTAGAAATGTGTTCATTGAGAAGAATATACGGGGTGACATTTATGACAGAACACGGAATGAATATATAAGAGGTTAATGTGTACACACAGCTGATGTAATGAGTAAGATGAAGATGGTTTAGGCATGAAGACGGAATAAATGCTCTAGAAATGTGTTCACTGAGAATAATATAAAGGGGGACATTAATGACAGAACACGGAATGAAGATATAAGGGGTTAATATGAACACACGACTGACGTAATGAGTAAGAAGAATATGGTTTAGGCATGAAGACTGAATAAATGCTCTAGAAATGTGTTAACTGAGAATAATATAAAGGGGAACATTAATGACAGAACACGGAATGAAGATATAAGAGGTTAATGTGAACACACGACTGACGTAATGAGTAAGATGAAGATGGTTTAGGCATGAATACCGAATAAATGCTCTAGAAATGTGTTCACTGAGAATAATATAAAGGGGGACATTAATGACAGAACACGGAATGAAGATATAAGGGGTTAATGTGAACACACGACTGACGTAATGAGTAAGATGAAGATGGTTTAGGCATGAATACCGAATAAATGCTCTAGAAACGTGTTAACTGAAGAATATATGGGGGGGCATTTATGATAGAACACGAACACATCAGCCGTGTGATGCAATGAGTAAGATGAATATGGTTTGGGCATGAAGATCGAATAAATGCTAACAAAACAAATATATACTGCAAATGTGAGTGGAAAGTGTAGCAGAGGATTACCAAGAAACGTATGGTTAAATTAGGTAAATTACGTTTTAAAAGAAAGAAATAAAAAAAGTAAGATAAATCACACGTGTGGATTTGGAAGAGGTGAAATACTCGTATGTTTGTCGAGATAGGAAAGTCTGGCGCTCTGTTTTTTTCTCCATACAAAGTGTAAAGATAGAATCGGCAAAGAATGTATGTTGAGATAAGAAAATTTAGCACTATGTCCTCTATAACAACTCCATCAGAAAACGGCGTGATGGTATGTATGTATGTAGGTCCAGAATTACGTGATTCGTACTTCGTCCTACATGTCTGACCTACTACCCTAAAATAAAAATATTGTGAATAAGCGTGAACTCCACACCTACGTTGGACAGAAATGTATATAGGTATTGTCTGAACTTTGCCATCATATGCAAACATGAACCCAAACCTATTGGTTCGGTTTTGACACGAATCACCGGATACGGTTGTCAGTCGTAAACTTAAATTTGGAGACTGATTGATTCGATTTATCGCTGTTTCCGGCTGCTTCCCGGAAAATGTGAAGGCGCACTGGACATGTGTGTCATTGAGTAAATTGAGAATAAATCAAATAGTTTCGGGAAAACGAGATATATGTCATCGTGTGAACAGACTCTAATATGATCGCGATATTCAAATCTTCTTTATCGTGTGGTCAATGCTGACCGTCGTAATCATCTGCTGTATGGATATGTCTCGATCTTTCCCGATCCTGTGCGATGCGAAAGCAACATTTAAAGATAATTCTGTGATAACTAATTTCTAAAGACTTTCGTTTTCTAGCAAGCAACACATCCAAAGTATGTTTCATACGTTCAAAAGTTTTTCGGCAATCGCTTATTATTGAATGATAAAAACGATGGTACTCTTTGTGGACTTGAGGCGGTACTCTACTCTAGAAATTTAAAAAAATAGTTTTTTTGCATATTCTTAAAGTTTAAGAATATGTTCTCAAAAGGAAATTTTCAAACTCCCAATATTTACGAAGTTATACCTATAAATGAGGTAGCAATTACGCCGCACCGGAATGACTCAAACAATCTCAAAACTTTAAACGCGTTTTTCTCGAAACTACTTTTTTCGACCTGGTCGGCATAAAATCTCGAGTTCTATCCAACCGATTGCTTTCAAATTTGGTACGAAACTTTAATAAATGTTTCTCTATCATTCCTACTTTGGAAAAGTTAAAACAATTTTTTTTTCTAGAAAATTTACTTATTTTCAGACAACCATCATTTTACGATTTTTTTCTTTCGGACCAACTTAAACGACATTATTTATTATCAAGAAACTGTGTATGATTTTGGTTTCAGATTTACCAAAGGGTTCAAAATCATGTCGGCCAGCTTACTCCCCCTTTTTTACAAGATATAACAGCTGATAACATCTTGAATTAAAAAAAAAAATTTATACATTCTCAAATTATCAATTAACAAACTGTAAAAAATGTAAAAATGTTTTTTTTTTAATTGAGTCCCGAATTTCACGCCTCTAGAATAGAATACCCCCTTTAAAGACATGCCCTAGCAAGCAAGTTGGAATACTTGGGCTGCAAATCAAAGTATTCAAACTCCTGTCACAATAACAACCACGCACCGATCGAATGCCTAATTTTATGCTCTCTTTTATCTTTATTGAATTCGGCACACCATTGTATGTCATGGGAGCCAAATAGGTAAATTACATTTGGGCGAAATACGTTCGTCTTCTTGAGTTGGTGAACATTTGATCAATTGCCATGTGTCTCTGCTGAGTGTACATTATCGTTTTTTCTTGATGATATTGCAAGATAATGGATTTAAAGTATAAGTTGACTACGTTAAGGATCCGATGAATGAAATGGTGTATAGATGTAGAAGAGGCGAAATATGTGTGTCGCGACAAAAAGTTTAGCTTTTCTCTTCTCTGTCTACCCCGACAAAGAGACGGCATTATTGCACGTATGTATGAGTATAAACGGGTTAATTCATATCTTTCAGATCGCGAGATTCAAGTATGCCAACCATTAAAATTTTACTACCCTCACAACTATTTACTCGCGTTCATCACTATTTGCTCATAACTGTAAATATTGACACTTATAGTATGTTTATATTTTAGTATCTAAGTGACATACAAACCAATATACAGTACTACCCCCTAATCCACGGGGGATGTGTTTCGAGACCCCAGTGGATGTTTGACACCGAGGATAATACTGAAGTATCTCGATACACATATATCGCTTCTTCTAATGATTATGAGAGTTGTGCTGAAAAACGATGTTACGAATTCCGTGGACAGCAAGGTGAACTAACGCCTTCATTCTCGAAGAACTGAGAAACACTCTCCGAGATCCATCTTCCCCCCTTGCCAGGAATGACCCCTCCATGATTTTTAAAGCCTGCGTAGAGGCCAAGTTATCGACTTCGCAACATCGTTGGTTGTCTTCCTTCGTGGGAAGACAGACATTTAAATTCTTTCTTTGTTTCAGGGCGTGCTTCGGCTCCTCGGGAGTACAACTAAACTGTAGGACTACCCCATTTTCTCTCTGGCCATGGAAGCTTTGATGGCAGACTTTTTAGTTTCAATATTTTTATTTATTTTAGATAAATCCGCAGAGCACATTCCGTGGTACTGGGATAAAAATTGAGTCGGTAATTTTCGAAGGAAACTTCGCTTAGTGTTACATCGGTTCATCTCCGGACCGATTGGCTACTCCAAAGGATAGTTTTGTTGTATTCGAAGTCCGTCGTCATCATTATTAGTTTTACACTCAGATGTGTCGCCACCGGAGGAGTCCCTTTGGGCAGTTTCTTCTTCGTCACTATGTGACGTCACGCTCATAAAAATAAATAAAGAAGATTTCGATCTTCTAGTGTAGATCGCACAGGATGGGGACTTATTTTGTCCCCCATAACGGCGTGGGTGGAAGTGGTATTGGACTGAACTGACTCCATAGGGACACGGTGTGATGGTGATGAACAAATAATAAATAAAATAATATACTGTAATGAAAAATATGTGAATGTGGTCTCTCTCTCTTTCTCTCTCAACTCACCTTTCTTCGTGTTGTTATGATGGGGTAGATGAATTTAGGTGAATTACGTTTGAATGTTAGGTTACTATTGCCCTTTTGAAAAGACGTTAAAATTTTCCATTTATTATTTTTGAACCATAATTGACCGCGCACAACTGAAATCGTGGAAAGTGAAACCGAGAATTGAAGGGAACTACTGTAGATGAACTTAGTATAGCACTGCCCTGAATTCCACACAACCCCATCAATTTTGCGATCGAGCCATCGCCATTAACCCCAATAACCCTTATGAAATAATAAACTTCGCAATTTAATAAAATTTTAAGGCACAATTTAAAACTGGATCGACAAACTGACCGAGTTACCAGAATAATGGTTCTCAAATTAGGGTTTGCGAAATAAAGATCGACATGAATTCAAAATATTTCGTCATCATCTCTGCCATCATGGGCCTTTGAGCGATTAAGCCTTATGAACTACCCCTTTGCAGACTCTTCTCTTCGAATAAGCTGACCCATACGTACGATGAAAAATTACGAGCTATATACCCACTCCAGTGATTTTAAACCCGAAGATTGTCATAAATGAATAACCATAAATTGTCATAAATGAATAAATAATTAGGATACTCTGATGAATACAAATATCCAAAGGACGACTCTGAAGGTTTCTAGGACCCTCGTCAGTCCATCACAAGCTCCAAGTTGTATTCAGATGTCGACTTTGTTAGCGACATTAAAGGCTTTTATCCTTCCTATTTTTTTAAAGTTGAACTAATCAAGAAGCGCTCTTGAGGTGATCGTAATGGTCAGGAAACGACGCTATTCAAAATTATCTAAAGAAAAGAGTTTAAATTCTTTAATCAGTTTAGCGCATTTTTAATGTAGATGTTATTCAGTTTAATAAGGTCATTGTTTATTAAGCATTTACTCAATGTTACGCCTAGATAAGAGACTGGTTAAACCATTTTTGTCTAAGTATTTTTTTTGCAATTCGCTCTATAATTTCGTATTCTTGTTGGCCTTAAATTAGATCTATTTCTTCTTACTCAAGTATTTTTTATGAATGAATCGATCAATTATATTTGACTATTTTTTTATCTTTCGTGTATCTATGTACTGGTTTTTTTCATGTATCGTATTGTGAAATATATGCTCGTATTGTGAAATATACACTCGTATTGTGAAATATATACTCGTATTGTGAAATATATACTCGTATTGTGAAATATATACTCGTATTGTAAAATATATACCCGTATTGTGAAATATATACTCGTGTTGGGAAATATATACTCGTATTGTTAGTTTTTTTATTAAATCTTTATTGTTTTATCTGTTTTGTTTTAACTTAGTGTTGCCGTCAAATGTAACTACAATTAAAACTAATTGATTGTGTAAATAAATAAATATTTAATTAATATTTATTTACGCAAAAATTACTTTAACTGTATTTACATTTAACTGCAACTAAATAAATAATCTAATGAATAATAAAAACAACGCTAACTTATTCAAGATGCTTTTCTACAACGTTCGTGCTGAAAACTTGAAGAATTAACTTTGCTGAAAAATTAAAGAATTGTAAAAAAGTCACATACAAATAAATTAATTTAGATAGTCCCCTAAAACGCACGAATAAAGGGGTTCTCTATAACACCTTTTTAAAATCACATAACACGTTTTTAAAATCTCTGAAGTAACCTAAAAAGTGCGCTTCGCCTTTACAAAGGCGTCGCGATGCCCGGCATAAAGTTGGGACGTGCCCAGAGTCCCTAAGCACTTCACATTTAGACCAGGTCAAGGTATGCCTGAATGTACCCTCTGTAATTGTGTCCTTTGGGAATCGAATATTTCCTGGTACATTAAATTGGTACATTTTGGGTGAAATTTGGGTCACTTTTTAATGTCATGGTGCTCACATTAAAATGCGTAATAATATTTTTTTACAGAAGCGTAAATGTCCTACACTTGTTCGACATGTACAACCTATTCGAGATGCATAGCAGCGCGGTAACGCATTGAATTCTGTGTGGAAGGTCGCTAATTCGATCCCCGCGCTGTGCCACTCCTCTCAAATGACACAAGCATTTTTCTACCTAGTGTTTGGGGATATAAGAATACCTATGACTTCAGTCAAAGCTATTCTTAAAAAAAAATGGAAAAAACATATCGGTGTGTCATCGGATCCAGTACAGCGGTGTGGTGGGGAAGTTTCTGGTGTGCAACGGTTCACTCACTTAAAGATGATAAAGAAATAGAGAAACAAACACAGCTTCGGTCTTCGACTTCGAAGCCAAGTAACGACGACGACTCGTGTTTTATTTTCCACTCGTTCACAGAAACAATCCTGAATTCATTTGTCCAAAAATCATTTAATATTTAGTAATTTAGTAGTAACCTACACACTTTTATGTATAGGTGCAGGGAGTACCCGATTAAATAGCCGCAGTCGTCACCTTCCTACACTCAACTTATTAAACATATGTTTAATCTTTCAATAAAGGTAGATTCGATCCCAGAATTAAATAAGCTGCTTTCTAAACGGCGCTTAATAAATTATCTTTATATTATTTTTTTAAAAAATATTTTTTTTAAGCACATGCAAATACTAGGGAGTATTAAATCTAATAGCCGCAGCCGCCATCTTTCCATCTTTAAAATAAACTTTTTTTGTAATATTTTTAATCTTTCAATAAGAGTAGATTCCATATATATGGTATGTGTACACGTTAGAGCGACATTGAGGATAATCTGCTCCTCAAATGGCACTTTTTAAATTGTCGTTTTACCATTACACTATTTTCTTTAAAATTACATTGGACACAAATCTTCCTCTTTATAGGATAGAACAGCGGTCAGCAAACATTTTTTTAAAGAGTCAAACAGTAAATATTTCAGGGTGTGTCGGCTAAGAGGCAATTTCGAGGATATTATTGTAGGTACACCTACTTAAATAATAAGAAAAAAAGGTCTTCACAATTTTTTTGAACAAAATGTAACAATATAAAATAAGTAGACTAAAAAATATACAGTTATTTAAAATAAGGTTCTACTAATGAGAATAATGAAATTGTTTTTTTTTAAGATAACGTTTTGCCAAACTGGGGTTCAAAGTAAGTACTCATTATTATCAAAATTGATTCCAAATGTTCATCTGTCAATTCTGACTTGTAACATATTGAGATGAAACGTATTTCATCTTTGAAAATGTCTTTCACACAGGTAGGTGCTGCTAAATATAATAAATAAATCACCGAGCATATGATCTTGATTGAACACATTCATCACTCGGAAAACATTTATAGAATTCTGTTACATCCTTCCCTTGAAATTTGCCTTTTAACCCGTACAGGCACAGGTAAACTTCACTTATTTTTACTCAGGCTGCACAAAAAATAAAAAGCCAAGTTTCTCATTATTTTTTTAATGTGTTTGAAAAATGATACATACAAATGCTAAATAAACATATTTCCACTTCCTCGGTAGGTACAGGAACTCCTGGTGAGGTGGTACAACTTATGTACCACTAGTCCATATTTCCACTGGTACTTCTAATGTACTACCAAATAATGCTGAAATACATCTGGGTAAAATTAATTTTTTACCTAAATATAAATTTACCACAATTACTGAAGTCAATTTTATCACAACACAATTAATTTTTATTAAAATTTAATACAAATATATAACGTTTTCTTTTATACGCACAACTCGGCACACCAAAAATAACTAACTGTCAATAATATTAGAAGCTAAATGAATTTGAACAGGACCAAGCTGTGCAGATATGAGTCATAAGCATTATATTATACGAAGTGGTATATAATCTGGGCGTTCGTGCAGCAATAGAGATAGGTTTAATAAGTGGTACATTGCGTGTACCATTGTGCAGTACTGCGTCAAAAAAAGGTGGTACATAACGTGGACCTACAATTGAAGGTTAGGTGGAAGCTCCTCAATCGTACAGTCAAATGGATTTTAAGATATGGAAATGTATCTTGCACTTGGATCAAGATATGCAAAATGCTGCAGGAACTCTAGCTCAGAAAATATATCCGTCGCAAATTTGTGTAGGAATGGAGATTTCATTTATTCGTTTAATTTTAGACAGGATGGGAAATGCACAAAGCAGCTTGACATGATTAATGACTCAATCAACGCCAGTTGCCGTCGAAATGGCTTTACCGCAGGATACGTTTTACATACTAGCACTGTTTTGCCTTGTTATTTAAAGTTAAATCCATTTTTAGCTCGCGGACCGTAGAAAAAGAGGCCGCAGGCCGGATTTGACTCGCGGGCAGTAGTTTCCCGACCCCTGGGATAGAATTTAGAATTAACTTTTTATGAAATCAGTAAAATTGAATATCGTTAACATAAAAAAGTCTCAGTTCTGGTATATTTTTTAGATTCAACTTTCTGTTATACATTTTAAAATAATCAACTCAGTCGCGTTAATTAGTGGAATAAAAAAGAAACAATTTAATTGAAATAAAAAAACAATTTTCTCTACGTGTTTAATTTGTTAATTTAGTATTTTATTTCAAATTACTTATAAGCTAACTTGCTTATGACCATGGGAAAGGTATTTTTTTAGTTAACTTCATGTGATTTCCTTGCATAAACCTCATGAGTTTGTTTATGAAAGTAATTAATTTTTATTAAGTAATTTTTTTTTCTTAGCTACAATTTCTTGTTAAATTATGTTTTTTTTTGTAAGTTCTTTTAATTTGTTATTTGACAAAAGTTTAAAAAAATCACAGAATAAAAATAATTTTTAGACCAAAATACTTCACCAATAAAGAACTCGGTTCTTATATGTGATGACAAAAATGTCTTAGCATAGTCACTTTACAGAACAATATGTTCTTGGATCGCCAAAAAGAGACAGTGAGGGTTTAGAATTATCTCAGATCTTTGTAAAAATTTACTGTAATTTTTTTTTATCAAACATTGTTTATTCCATTTAATGACATTGTAATTTGTAAAAAGAGGAATAAACAGTGTTTGATAAAAACAAATTAAAAAAAAATATTTGAAATTTAAATAACCCTTTGTTCTTAAATAATCCCTTTTCGTTAATATTGTATATTATATTGTACTTAATTTTTTTTTTTAAATTTAATAAAGTTATCTATAATACAAACTTTTGCCAAATGATTAACCTGTATATACTCGTAAATGTATATCTTAAGAACAAATCTAATTTTTATATTATAACTACGAACTAATCTAATTTTTATTTCCACGTCATTTTTGTATTAAACAATCCCAATATTAAAGTTTTAAGAAATAGTTAACACCTAAATACTAACTTTTAACTACATAACAACTTTTAAATCTAATTATTTAACACATATCTGTCCACTCGATTTTGCCGTTAAAACACTATTGTCTAATCTCTCGTTTATAACTGATAATTTTTTTGTGTGAAATTAAAGCCTCGCTTTTTACACTTCAGAATAAAAACAAAAACATCCCATTTTTGTCGATTCTCGCTCACCAGGGTATAACATATGATACACGGAAATGAAATTACAGACCGGCCGGCAAAGGGTGCAACATTATCTGGTTTCTCCCCCTTTAACTGTGTAATTTTTACCCAGGACATCATATCGCAGGCTAAAAAAACATTTACTCACCAGTGTGGGAGCTTTCTGATAGCAAAAAGGGCAGCCTACAGGAATATTCAGATTAAAATACCCACGAAACTGTGGTTTCACAAAAGAAACCTCTCTAAACGAATTGTATCTGTCATGTGCAAGATAAGAATAGGCCACAGTTTAACAGGAAGCCACTTTTATAAAATCCATACGAAAGCCCCACATGCACCTATAGATTGGGCAATGAGACCCTCGGCCTCGTTTTCTTCGAGTGTCTTCTGCGCACCATATACAACCTTTACACATATATTATTTATAGTTAAGGCATTAACATTGTGAAGGTTTAAATGTAGGCCTAAAGCCTCTTGTATAACAGCTTTTTTGACTAAGTTAAAGGCCTTTCTGTAGTATACTAGTGCTAGGTACAGTGGGAATTTGTATTCTTCATATCGTTCTGTAATTTCCTCCGGTAAATATTTTGTCCAGAGTAAGTAACAAACTGATCGGACAGTAATTCTCAAGATCCCCATGATCGCCTTTCTTATGGATTTCCATTGGAAAAAAAATGAAGTGGCAATGGACGAAACACGTAGCCAGAATGCCAGATTCCCGATGGACATCCGAAATAATCCAGCTGTACCCAAGATGCATAAAGAGAACTTTTTTGACAATTGAAAATTCTACGGACTTTTCTCGTTTTAAATATTATATAATGATTATTACAAGAACATAATGATATCGATGATAACTCTAATGAGACTGTTAACGGAATGTACGTAGAAAGCCGCCTCTTCTACATACATACACCTTTTTATGCAACTCTTAAGCTTTTTTCAATTTTCTACGTTTTTTTCTTTCAAAATATCATTAACTTGATCCAACCATACTTTTCTTGGTCTTCCACTCACACTTTGATTATTTGTTTTGTTTGTCTTTCTTCATCTATTGCTTCTACAAGTGATGGATAGCTTGTTCGGAGTTTCGGTCCGATGGTAGGACACCTTACTCCTTCATCGGATAAGTTCTGACTGTTAAGATATTTATTGGAAATTTTTGGATCTTTTTGGGAATCGGGAAAGGATAGGTTTGTGGTAATTGTTTTGATTTTATGAATGATTATGAGAAATTATAAACGATTAAATACATATATAAATATGATGATATATACATAATATTAAATACAAATATACATAAATTTGTGTCGTCACACACTGTTTTATATTGAATGGGTGAAAAAAAAAAAAAAAATGAAAAAATGAATTGTGAATAAATTATAAGAATGAATATAGTATATGTAGATAAGTAAATGAGTGGGGAAATGTGTGTGACTTTTATAAATATATTAAGGTGTAGAAAATGTTTATTGAAGGTGAGAAATGCGGTTGCCTATGGGGGTAAACTGTCTGCCGGAGGAATAATCGATGATGGGGTGTTCAGAGTGATAATCGGGGGGTCATTTGGGGGGATGATTAGAGTTAAAGAGGGGGGGGGGTCGGGGGGATGTTTCGCAATATTGATTTCGGACGAGTGTGTCTGTAACTGGTGTTCGCGTTGTAGTTATCTAAGGCTTTTATGACTGGGTTGGGATGACGGGATATAGAGCTGTAGAACCTTTCGGCCAGAGCGCGCATATGTTCGGGGATAGTATGTAGTTTGGTATCTGCGTGGAGTCTTGAATTACGGACGATGTAGGGTGCTTTTAAAATTATGCGGAGGGCTTTGTTTTGAATGATCTGAATGTGATGTAGCGTTGTTTTCTTCGCGTGGCCCCAGACCGGAAGGGCGTATGTCAGTTGCGGTCTGACGATCGCTTTATATAGGTGGAGTTTAGTGCGCGTGCTAAGTTTGCTGTATTTACTGATCAAGGGAAATAATGATTTGAGTGTTCCGTGAGCTTTTGATTTGATATTGAGGGCGTGTTTATGCCACGAGAGTCTACTGTCTAATGTGAGGCCTAGGTATTTTACGTGTTTTGACCATGGGACGCTCTGGCCGAAGAGTTTAAGAGTTCTGATGGGTTTGATGTATCTGCGTGAGAAGCGGACTGCTGTGCTTTTGGTGGGATTTATTTTGATCTTCCATTTGGTGCACCAGTGCTCCAGAATGGGAATGAAGTCTTGCAGTCTGTTGTGGGATACGGACTCATATTTCGATGAAGAGAGAAAGGCTGTGTCGTCAGCGTATTGCGCGGTGATACAATGTGTACGTGAAAATTGGGGCATATCGCTCGTGTATATGTTATACAGGATAGGGGACAACAGTGCACCTTGGGGCACACCTGCCAGAATGGGGCGAGGGGATGAGTTTATACCGTCTATTTTGACGGAATAGGAGCGATTTTCAAGGAATGATGCGATGATTTGCACTAGTCTGAGGGGAATACCTGACTTGTGCAGTTTGAATATGAGTCCGTTGAGCCTGCTTCTACATGCCAAACAAAATTTTAGTGTTTTTTCATCTTATTGCATACTTAAGTTTAAAATCATCTCTCATCACTTCATTCCGTATTCTGTTATACATTGTCACCCTATGTATTCTTCTCAGTGCCCGTATTTCTACAGCATTCATTACAAATAATTGTAGTCGTAACATTTTCACAAAACACTTATCTTCCTAGAGATACAAGCTTTGCTGACAAATATGCCCGTAACACTTCCAATAAAAAAATATTTCCTTTTCAATATTCAAGTATTTTTCTTGCGGGATATGGTCCATTGTATTCGTAACTAAACAATGTAAAAAAGCTACTCTTTGCGATGACAATAGAAAAGGGATTGCCCCGAAGTCTAGAATGAAGAGTACAGATAAGGAACGCGAATTAGGACATACAATATTTTATTGTGTTTACTTTAACATTTACATTTACTTTAGCTTTTATCACTTCCCGGTTAGAGGGACCGCCCACTTAGTTTTCGGTGATATACGTTCACGTCCAGAAGCCTAATGGAATATTAAGGATAGTGATGATCAAACTTCGTCATTGTCGTTGCTGGGTCTCGTAGTTGAGGTCTCCTCGCCATACCAATTTCAATTCAGTTGGAAAGCGAAGCAGTGCCGTGGAGTTTATTTTTAGTGAGTAAGCCGTTGTATATCAGCAAACTCACCGACCACACCGCTGTACTGGATCTGATGGCACACCGTAGTGAGACGATCATGACGACATATATTTTTTTTAAATAAGTAATATATATGTATGACCGAAGTTATATGTATCTGTATACCCCTGAATACTAGGCAGAAAAATGCCTGTGTTATTCGAGGAGAGAAGCACAGTGCAGGGTTTAAACTAGCTTCCTTCCGTACGGAAGTCCAGTCCAATCAAACTTCCCACATCACAATGTGAATGCTTACCAACAGTCTTTTTCCACGCACACATTTCACTTCTATGTAGCAAAATTGATACTAAAATACTTATTTTATATTTTTGTGTTCACCACAGGTTTAATTTAGGTTCACAACTAGTTTCGAAGACCACCGTCTTCTTCGTCTGGCGAATAGAAACTAAGTTGCTAAAATATATTCTGTACAAGTGTAAATAACCTAATATAAAAGAGGTGAGGTAGGGGAGTGAAGTGGGGAGAGATGTAATACAATGGTGAATGGGGCGTGGAAAAATATGTGAAAGTCAATGTGAATCTTTAAGACAGGGGAGGGTTTTAAATTGGGAACATATTAAGCAGAGGGCTATCATGATTTCAGAATTCTACATATAAACCGAGGGGGATTGCATCTTGACAATTTGGAAATTTTCGAGATTAAAAAATCTATAAAATTAAGTCTAAATATCATCAATAATCAAACCAATTTTCATAATTCAAGAGCACAAACAAGACATACGAGTAATTACGTTCGGACTGGTACCGACATACACGTTTCTAACGGTAAAAAATCGGGTTGGAGATTGTAGGTGGAAGGAGGTAGGATACAACTTCAGCAAGCAGCGATGAGATCTTGGAATATATGTATGTGTTTGCCAGATGTTCATCCCAATGCACTGACTTGGATATTTTTCGGTTAAATAACAGTGCCCTTATATTATTATTATTGTTTGGAAAATGAAATTAAAATTCTAATAGATTTCATGCGTAGGGGTGCTAAGTTACTTCCAAATGACCACTTTATTCATCGCTAGAAAATGTGCCACTGTCTAAGGTTCACAGTCTCAGAGGTTTTCTCCCATCACAATATCTCCACTTTCTGGGTTATAATAACAGAAACTTTCCCCAACATAGAGAAATATTAATTCAATTAGGCTGATATTTAATTAGCACGAATAGTTGTCTGTGCTGACTGATTAAATTATTATCAATATTATTTATGAAAATGTACAAAGATTGAGTATAAAACTTATTCTGTGATGTTCTAAGGTAAAAAATATTCTAATTAAGATGAGATTCAAATTCGTTTAACATTATTCTACATTCATGTTGTATTGTATTCTATAGTACATATTAGTTGTACTCGTATATAGAACCACCATAATTTCTAGTCAGTAAAATAACGTGTTTCATTCCTGATTTTTCTTTTCCTTTCCTCTCCACCATCCCTTCCTTTCCTTTTGATTGATGATATCTCACTTTGTATGAAAAATAATGTTCGGGTGATTGTCCGTCTTTGTGGGGTTCGTGGACATGTTCTCACGTATATGTTTATGGATTTCGTGGGGATGGATAGTCATTTGAATGATTTATGCGACCACGTAACTTGCTTTTGTCTGGCTTCATTTACTTTTGTCTGGTTGGTTGGAAGAGATTGCCGCCTGGCAATAAACCCGCCAGGTTGTATTGTAATAAAAGTGTTAAATAAATAAATAATTACATCGTTCTTGAGGGGATGTTGTCTTATGAAACAGCGCTATTTCATACCACTTAGGTTTCAAAGTTTCAGCCCTGAAAATTTTTGAGTATATATGGACAGAAAACACTCGGTATCTGCACGTCAAGTCGTCAGTTACAGTTAAAATGATATCTCTACACATTGTCATCGTTGTTGCTGGACCTCGTAATCAAGGATACTCTCGCCATTCCAACGTCAATCCAGCTGGAAAGCGAAACTGTGCCGTGAAGTTTTCTTCCCTTATTTTTCCTTTTTCTCGTATTTTAAGTGAGTAAGCCGTTGCACAACAGAAAACTCACCCGCCACACCACTATACTGGATCCGATGACACACCTGAAGAGAAATGATCGAAACACACCATCATATTATTATTCCTTTTTTTAAACCATATATATGAACGAAGTCATAAGTATCCTAAAACTTCGGAATACTAGGCGGAAATAATTTGGTTTTTCTGGAGTGATGATGTGTGAGGAGTTTAATTTCGCATGATGTTTCCAGTTGTAATTGAGTGTCACTGTTTGTCAGGTTGATGAGAACGTGCAACGGGGTTTTGTTTTTGTGTAATCAAAAATCGGAAAGAAGTATCGATTTATTTTTTCATGCTAAATATCCTCAGCGAGATACAGGCAAACGCCTAGTTTACTGGGGATACGACAAAGGAAAGGCAACAAACCCAGATCCATTAAAATTGTATGTCCAAATTAAATTACCAGTTGTTTTTTTCGCAAATTATGGTATATTTCTTGTCATATGTAATAATAAATAAATATAAATTTAGTGATTTGAACTCTTATTGGCTTTCTCTTTTATCGCTGACGATTAATTGGGGGTTCTGTTTACGTGTTTGTTTGTTCTCTTCTCATTAATTGGGGGTTCTGTTTACGTGTTTGTTTGTTCTCTTCTCATTAATTGGGGGTTCTGTTTACGTGTTTGTTTGTTCTCTTCTCATTAATTGGGGGTTCTGTTTAAGTGTTTGTCCATTCTCTTCTCATTATTTTTTTATATTACTTCTTATTTATTTTCATTTTTATATTGTGGTTTATATGCATAAAAATTTGGACTCCTATAAGCTATTTTTTTCGCTGACAGTTAATATGAAAGGGTATTTGTTGGTTAACTTTTTTGATTTTTTTTAAATTTATTAATTTTTTGTTTGTTTTATGAGTCTTCACATACAAGGGTGTGCGCTGAAAAACATCTGATGTCCTGGTGGCCGTCATCGACTTATGTTGATGAGATGCATCTCGGTCGGGGGATGTTATGATATAAGCCCAAAACTTTTCATACATTCTATTTTAAATGTATTTTCAGCTATTTATATTGAGAGAGATGTGGGATTTCGGAATGTATTTATATATGTGCATACTATGTTGCTATCAATAAACCTATATTTATTTATTTATATAATAAATAAGGTAAATATATATTTTTAATAATTTACAATGCGAAGGCCTTTGAAGATTAAGCAAGTAATTAATTGTTTTCACAAAAAAATTAAAAAAAGCTCTCAAACTTTCCCGCGTCATAACAGTTAGATAACAAATCGAATCATAGCTAGTCCGACATATAAATGATGTTCCTTCAGAAAAAAATCGTATTCAAATGTGAAAATCTCAAATCATCCACTTATCAAAGCTAATACACAAGTTTTAGGGACCGTCTCTGACCGTGAACTTTGATGTTTCAAGTGCCTCTTTCCAAGAAAAAGGGGAAAACGGTCGGAAATTCAGAAAAAAATACAAAACGAGACA
Organism: Odontocerum albicorne; assembly: GCA_949825065.1. Lineage (NCBI taxonomy): Eukaryota > Metazoa > Arthropoda > Insecta > Trichoptera > Odontoceridae > Odontocerum > Odontocerum albicorne. Next base: position 8,344,863 of record OX463852.1, on the reverse strand, counting down.
TATCTCTAGGCCTCAGGGCAGGACGGTTTTATTTTCTCCAAATCACTATTACATAAAAAACCAGCCGAAAAATAACACCGCTATAAAAACACTCGGATTGTCTGCAATCACTGCTAATGGCAGGGTTATGACTTCCATACGAGCTACATATAGTCAAGATAATATGGATGTATTGTATCTAACCCTCCATTGACAGGAAGTATAACCTCGTTATCGTATTTTTTTTTATATTCTTTCCACTTGCAAAATTTGTTTTGTGTATTTTTTTAAAGTATATGATGATTCGACGTTTTGCAAAGTATCAAAATAAAAATAAAATAAACATTTCAAAAAGCTTTTTATTCACTTCATTTATACAGCATTGAAAGTTAATGTTCAACTGTGATATAAAAGTGGATTGAAAATCGTATTCAAAACATTCGATTTTATGATTGCTGTCGTAAACCAGTGCAAAGACTAAAAAAACGAAAATTTCCTCAGGGTTTCCGTTAACAGTCTCATTAGAGTTATCATCAATATCATTATGTTCTCGTAATAATCTTCTTCTTCCTCATCTTATTTTAGGCCTGTTGGCCTGTTATGGTCCTGCATCATTGTTTTCCCTCTTGCGACGTCAACTGCCAGCTGTCTTTCCATCTTTTGGGAAGTCGTCCTGGAGGTCTGCTTGCTTGGGGGATACTGTAATAATCATTATATTTAACATTTACTACCCTGTGATGGACAGCGAGTAGCCAGGACTTACATTTTATTTGATCAGTCGACGTTTTAACACATAATAAAATGATTTTAATAGCTAATTACACAAAATAACCTAGCAGATTTTGCATAATTTTAATTTAAAATATACATTTTTCACTGGACGCTTAGCGTCCAGCACCATGGTTGGGGGAATTTTTTAGCACATTAAGGCAAGTGTTAATACGAGATAAGTCCGTATAATTTTCAATTGTCAAAAAAGTCCTCTTTATGCCTCTTGGGTACAACTGGATTATTTCGGATGTCCATCGGGAATTTGACATTCTGGCTACGTGTCTCGCCCATTGCCACTTCATTTTTTTGCATTCTTAAGAAAGGCGATCAAGAGGATCTTAAGAACTACCGTCCAATCAGTTTGTTACTTACTCCGTACAAAATATTTACCAAGGTTACTTAATTTACCGACTCTCGAGAACTAGCTGGATTCAAAGAAAAGATTACAGTACCATAGATCATATTCAAGTGCTGGGAGAAATTACAGAATGATATGAAGAATACAAATTTCTACTGTACCTAGTACTAGTATACTACAGAAAGGCCTTTAACTTAGTCAAAAAAACTGTTATACAAGAGGCTTTAAATACACAAGGACTTGAAAAGGCATCAATTAAGTTGTTCGATAACATTTACGAGTATGTGGATGCAACAGTAAAACTACATCTCCACAAATCTTCTAAAACCTTCCAAATTGGTAAAGGAGCTCACAAAGGTGATAATATTTCCCCAAAACTATTCACAGTTACGCTTGAATATGTCTTTAGTAAACTCTTAGATGGATCAGATATAAAAATCTTAGATGGCTCAGATATAAAAATCTTAGATGGCTCAGATATGAAAATCTTAGATGGCTCAGATATGAAAATCTTAGATGGCTCAGATATAAAAATCTTAGATGGCCCAGATATAAAAATCTTAGATGGCTCAGATATAAAAATCTTAGATGGCTTAGATATAAAAATCTTAGATGGCTCAGATATAAAAATCTTAGATGGCTCAGATATAAAAATCTTAGATGGCTCAGATATAAAAATCTTAGATGGCTCAGATATAAAAATCTTAGATGGCTCAGATATAAAAATCTTAGATGGCTCAGATATAAAAATCTTAGATGGCTCAGATATGAACCATTAATACAGATTTCTATTTTTCTTCTATTCGAGCATCGTGTAGTGGTTTAATGTATTGTATTGTAATTTATTTGTATACAGTATAACCTAGCAGATTTATTGTCATATGGAAACTTCTCTTAACCAACCAGAACGAAGTTTAAGAAACCTGATATCAAAACCAAACTGTTACCTTTTTAAAAATAAATTGGGTTCCAACGTAAATCGAACGATGAAGCGTCTGATCAAATAGACCACACAGGTCGTGTCCCATGTGTAAGCTGATATACTTCAGCAAGTATACAGTCTTAACAGATTCATCAGTTAAGATCCAAACCCAACGAATAGTTCTAGTAGCTTTAAAATTTCTCTTGCAAAATTTATGTGAATTTAAAAGGAAGATTCAAATTAAATATGTTCTTAAAGTAAAACCAGTCTACAGGTGAATCAGCTGAAAAGATAAATAAAGCAAAACGCCTGCTTGTTTAGCGCAAATGCCAACCATTTTACTTTAGAGGAAAATAAGCAAAACACTTTGGCTTTTGGGACTTCAATATATCCAGGCTTTTCTGTACTTAAACCACCTGACTGAGAAATATTCCAAGTGATCCCTAAATCGAAGCTTGGGCTGTGTGTTTAATGACTTTCCAGGACTGGTGTTTGATTGTATACTTATTTCATAGTCATTAGATTGGAAAACTTTTTCGGTCGAAATGAAAGTGTTTTAAGGACCTGAATACAAATTGATGTAATTAATTGGTGTGATGGATGTAATGGTCGCTCAGAACAATACTTCCAAAGTCGTTACTGGAACGACCACAATTAGTCCGTAATTGTTCCTTAATTGATTCAGGCACTCAAAAGGAATGTTTCACGTGGGAATGTTGGATTTTAAACTACTTGCTAATCGGTTAAACATAACTTACCTTTTTTAATATTACTTAAATTATAAACTTTTGCCAAACCAGTATTTGATCGGAGTTACATTGCTACACAATACTATATTTTCTTTTGATTATATACTGACATCTATGTTAAAGTTCTTAAAGCGTTTTTATACATACTATAGTAGTTGTAAAGAGATAATAATATGATAAAGAAGAAAACTCTTATATCAGATTTTAAATTATTGTATTTATAATTCTAAATAATTAATCCATATTATAATGAAATCTATATGTATTTTTTTTATTTATGCATTCTTTTTTTAAACATAACAAAAGAAACACTTTAATAATTACATTGAAAATATATTTACATTCCTCCATTAATTTTAATTTTTGTGCTTTCATTCACTTGACCCTACTTTTCATGGTCTTCTTCTCATGCGTCTTCCTCTCACATTCTACCATTTTATCTTCATTACAAGAGATTAAGGTTGTGCCATCTACAAATCTTATGTTGGATAGTTTTTACGTTGAATAGGATAGCCTCCGTGACATTGCCATCCCCAAGCACTTGCCTTGTTATGTATATGATCCCCGCATTAAATAAACTTAACATGGTAGCATAGCGTTGCTAGAGATCGGTTTATTGAAATCCGTTGTCAGAGGTCCGTGGATCGAAACTACGCTCTGCTACCATGTTAAGTTTATTTAATGCGGGGATCAAATGACACAGTGTCAGCTCTTATATAGGGCAAGACAAACTTGTAACAACACTGTACAAAATACATTCAGAGCATTGTGGCACAGAGTATTGTGAATATGAAATGTACCCACATATTAACAGAAAGGTCTAGAGATAAAATGTAAACCTGTTATACACCTTTGAGGACTTAAGGATATTAAAAATATAAATATTTTCTTAAGCATACATTACGTATTAGAACTATCAACTGTTGTGGTATTCTCTTTTCTGTTAGAACTCGCCAGAGGAAGTTCCACCTAACGCTGTCGAACGTCTTCTTAAAATATATGAAGAACGGAAACAATTATCTACTTTATCAATTGTCTAAACATACACACATAGTATCAAGCCATTTACCTGTGGGGGTAGGCAGAGAATACAAAACGTAAGCCTTTTCTATCGTAACAGAAATATTTCCCGTCTTTTACATCCATATACTTTTTTACCATTACAATTTCTCTGGTTTTCTACGTTCCCTTCTTTTAAAATACATTCACTTGATCCAACCATGCTTACTTTGGTCTTTCTCTATTACGCTTTTCACTCACATTAGCACTGTATATCTGTTTTGTAAGTCTTTCTTTATTCATTCGTTGTACATGTCCAAACCATCTCAACATTTATTCATCTTATTTAACACATTAGACTTAAGTTCACATTCAACCCTTATCAGTTCAGTCCGTATTCCGTCATTCATTTTCACTCCATGTATTCTTCTCAACATAATTGCAACATGACACAAATAAAAAATACCCCCATTAGCCTTAAGTTCACATTCACCCCTTATCACTTCATTACGTATTCTGTCATACATTTTCCCTCAATGTATTCTTCTCAACATAATAGTAACATGACACAAATAAAAAATACCCACATTAACCTTAAGTTGACATTCACCCCTTATCACTTCATTCCATATTCTGTCATTCATTTTCACTCCATGTATTCTTCTCAACATAATTATAATATGACATAAATAAAAAATGCCCACACTCAAATACATATATGATTTAAAAATTTGCGTTTCAATGAAACCACGTATATGGTATATAATATGACCCCTATGTGATAAACATCGCTCTTTCATATTCAGCGATATTAGCATTAAAATATTAAATAACTTATACTCAACTCTCTCTCTGAACTGAGGAACAATTTCTTTCAAGATTCTGGTGAGATCATTCCGTCTCGGGTGGTTCTGCTTTTTTTAAACTAATCTAATTATCAAGGGTGAACTCATTAAAGGATCCTGTTGTTATAGAGCTGACTGCTCAAAACAAAGTGAAATTTATCAAGTTATCAGCGTCCACGCGAAGCTGGATGAAAACACAAACAACAAATTAATGAGATTACTTCGCAGTGTTTCCACTTTGCTGGCAATGTGTTATATACCCTAGGAGCTAAAAAATATGATGCCTTTTTCAAAAAGTGTTCATCCTTTTAACGCCAAGCATATTTTTTCTACCATTGTTCGTATATTAATGACAATGTTTTGGTGTTGTTCAAACAAAATGATAAGTTTATTTTGATTATTTAAGCTATTATTTTGTATTCATTACATTTAGACTGCTAAAAACGGAATGAATTTTTACACAGTTAACCAATAAATCTCATGCTAAAACATATGTACTCAAACCGGGCAGTATTTATTTATTTAACCCAGAAACCGAAGCCAAGTGCAGAATTGAATCATCTCGTGCGGCTTTTAATAAAACGAGAAGTGTATTCTGCGATGATAATCTAAACTTGAAACTTCGACAAGGGTTAGTCAAATGCTACGTTTGGTCAGTGTTATTGCATGGAGTGGAATCATGGACCCTCAAAGTTGGTAGTATGAACCGACTGGAAGCATTCGAAATGTGGGTGCACCGGAGAATGCTACGTATATCCTGGACGGATATGTTCAACAATACAAGGGTTCTTCAAAGAGCCAAAGTTGATCGAGAGTTACTGACTAATATTAAAATCCGAAAGGTGTCCTATTTGGGTAATGTACTTAGAGGAGCAAAGTAAAAATTACTGTACCTGACCATCCAAGGCAAAATACAGGGTCGAAGAGGTGTTGGCAGGAGACAAATCTCCTGGCTCCGCAATATACGTGATTTGACTGGTATAAGGAACGTTGGCGATCTTTTTCGGTCTGCCGGGGACAAAGATGCCTACTCTCAGGTGATAGTCAACGTTCGGGGGACCTGACATGACACTGAGAAGAAGAAGAAGAAGATCTATTTAACACTTTTATTGCAAATACAATTTGGCGGGTTTGTTGCCAGGCGGCAATCTCTTCCAACCAACCAGACAAAAGTAAATGAAGCATGCCCACGAATCCCACAAAGACGGACAATCACCCGAACATTCTTTTTCATATAAAGTGAGATATCACCAATCAAAAGGAAAGGACGGGATGGTTGAGAGGAAAGGAAAAGAAAAATCCGGAATGAAAAACGTTATTTTACTGACTAGAAATTAAGAGTTTTTTCAGTCGCTTCTTAAAGCATGTCAAGGACGGAGCGAATCTTATATTGGTTTATAACTGATTCTAGAGTCTCACTGCATGGACAGTAAAGGACGACGTAAAAAAAGAGGAGCGGTGAACTGGAAAGGCTAATAGACAATATCTCTTTGAGTGTAGCGCTAATCCATGATTGGAAAGACGCTGAAAATATATGTGTGCTAAATTGACAATATATAGGTGTGGTAAAATGACAGACCAGAATAATGTTCAAGTATCAACTTTGATGTATTGAATAAATGCTTTAGAAATATGCGAACTGAGAAGAATTCATGGGGTGACCATATATGGTATAGAAGAATATGGGTTGAAGTGATGATGGTTGAATGTGAATTTAAAACTGATGTGTTAAGTAAGATGAAGAAGAACACAATAAGATATATTGAGCACGTAGAACAAATAAATAAAAAAATACTAACAAAACAAATCCACGATAAAAATGTTAAATTATTGGAAGGCGTAGTAGAGGGAGTCTAACAAAAGCATTGTTGTATCATATGAATGATATTTGGAAATAAAATGTATGTAAGAGATATTGTAAGAGTTGTATCAGAAAGTGTATGAATGTAGAAGAGGCCAAACATGTGTGTCAAAAAAGGCAAGTCTGACGGTGTGTCCTTTCTGCCTATTTAAGCAGGCAATTGACGTAATGGTATTAGTATGTATGTGCATCATTAGTTTTATATAAATTGTGCAAAACGAAGCAAATTATTCAATAAAATTTTTGTAATAATTCGTTACTGTGTAATTTCTATACTGGAACCAGAAAAGCCACTAAGCACCTACTTAACTAATGGTATATACTGTATATAGGATGATATGACTGGAAGCTTGTGGTCTGCCATTGTTAGCGACATTTAACACTAATTGTGGGCGTCCGTCTCGTTAATAGTCTGGCGTGGTGTGGGTTTATAATGCAATTGTGTTACGGCTTGATGAGCTCTGTTATTTGGGTAGTATATAACCGCGTGATGGACGAGTTGAAAATGACATTGACAGAAGGCTAGCCACAGGAAACAAGGTGAAAGAGTACTCAATGTAATTCGTTCAAATGATACTTTTATATAGTGCCGTTTAGAGAATAAACTCTTCTCAATTTAATTCGGGACTCGAACATACAATTACGAGTATTAAACAAACCATGTATGTCAGCTATAAGAGCATCCGAGCGAATCGCGTATAACAATTTTTTTTTGTATACAGTATATGGTATATCATCATCATCATCATTGTCAACCAGGGTCGATCCACTGCTGGATGAAGGTCTCCCCAAGTTGACTCCAAACAGTTCGGTCCTTTGCTCGCCGATGCCACGTGATGCTGCCATGCTTCCTGATTTCGTCCATCCAGCGTACCTTCGGTCTTCTTCTAGGCCTCTTTATGCCTCTTGGATACCATTGGATTATTTCGGATGTCCATCGGGAGTCTGACATTGTGGCTACATGTCCGGCCCATTGCCACTTCATTCTTTTGCACACCTTTATAACGTCTTCTATCTTTGTTATATTGCGAATCCAGGTGTTTCGATTACGGTCTCTTTTAGTATATCCTAACATGCATCTCTCCATGCCCCTTTGTGCGGTCTGGAGCTTTTGCGTGTTCTTTACTGTGAGCGTCCATGTCTCGCAGCCATACGTAAGTACTGGAAGAATGCACTGGTTGTAGACCCTTCGTTTCAAGGATATTGGGAGATTACTTTTGACGATGTTGTTCAAACGTCCAAATGAGCTCCACGCCAGTTTTGTCCTTCGTGCTATTTCCTCCGATATGCCACCTACAAAGGAAATAAGTTGGCCCAGGTACACATATTCCTGGACAAGTTCTAGCGGCTTTCCATCTACGTTTATTGGTTTTGGGGTAGCAAAGCCGTTCATCATATATTTGGTTTTTGAAATATTCATTTTTAAACCAACTCCTTTGCTGACCTCTGCCAATTCTTGCAGTTGGTGCTGAAGATCATTCGGGTTTTGTGAAAATATAACGATATCGTCTGCAAATCTCAAATGGCTCAGGTATTTTCCATCAATCGCCAGCCCTTTATTTTCCCATTCTAGTTTTTTAAACTATATGGTATATAGAAAGTTAAATTATATGGTATATAGAAAGATGTTAATGATGCTTTAAGTGAAAACAAAGGAAGGTCTCCAGCGTGAATCGAACCCGGGTCTGTAGACAGGTATCTTACCAACTAGGCCACGGAGGTTATCATATCATACTCGTATATAACAACTGCTCTAAATCTCAAATAACTAAAATGACAATATATAATGGTGTGTTGGTTGGTTCCACCTTGATGTATGGAAGGGAATCTCGGATTTGGCAGAAGAACTATAAAATTAACATTAATGCTTTGGAGATGTGTGCACTAAGAATTTTTTGTAAATTGTCGATGTATGAAAGAGGAGGAAACAAAGTAATCAAAAATAAATAAAATAGATGGTTTAAGTAAGATGAAGAATGGCACAAAGAGGGTTTTGGACAGTGGATAGAATGAATGATCAAATAATTACTAAGCGAGTATGCTGTCAGAAGTACAATGTGTAGGTTCACAAGGTAGACCGAGGAAAAAACATGTCTGGATCAGATGGATGAGTTCGATTTTGAAAAAGGTTAAGTGAGAAGTATGTATAGTAGAAGATTGTGCAAAACGATGTGTATGAATGTAGTTGAGGCGAAAGTTGTGCGCTTGGATAGAACCATTTAGGCAATTATTCTCCCTGCCTTTACCATAAGGATCACGTCATGATGATATACATGTAGTTTGTATGTATAACAAGTTCGATTTCCATCAAACTTCAAAAATAATAAATAAACAAATAACTTTTTTTTTCAGTAATCAACGTTGCCTTGTTTTAATATGTTTCAGTAATAGCATAACATATATGTATATGGGTTTTCAGTAATCAACGTTGCCTTGTAGTAATATGTTTCAGTAATAGTATCTATGGGTTTTGCCTTGTAGTAATATGTTTCAGTAATAGCACCTATGGGTTTTGCCTTGTAGTAACATGTTTCAGTAATAGCATATGTTATATGTACGAGTATATGGGTTTTCAGTAATCAACGTTGCTTTGTAGTAATATGTTTCAGTAATAGTATCTATTGGTTTTGCCTTGTAGTAATATGTTTCAGTAATAGCATCTGTGGGTTTTTCCTTGTAGTAATATGTTTCAGTAATATCATATATGGGTCTTGATTTTAGATGGGGATTGTTTATATATTTCTTCATGAAAAGAAAAAAATCGAAGTAAATGCAGGAATGAAGATGAATAATTCGTTCATAGCGGTTACGATATCCGTCATTTAGCTGGTAGAGCATTTGACTTATAATGTTCGATCCCAATGGAACCTTAAAAAATCCAGTCGCAGTATGATTTTTTTCTATTTTTGACAATTTCATGAATAGTAGGAAGAAATTGTTATATGCATGAATACAATATAACGATTATCAGGTAAAGGTAAATACAATATTTATGGTGAAGTTGGTAAAATGCATGTCTTTATTCGAGGTTTTGCATTAGATTCCATATAATGTACAGATAATAAATGTGGGTATTTTTCAAGTATTGGCCTTTTGAAAAAAAAAACATTTGGATGTAAGAAATTACTACATATCAATATGATCGACAAGATTACCGTATACAACATATTTCTAATAAAATAAAAGACAACACGACTAAATAAGAATTATATGGTGTTGTTGGTAAAATGCATGTCTTTATGCGAGGTTTCGCATTCGACTCCAGATGATGTACATAAAATAAAGTTGGCTATTTTCAAGTGTTGGCCTTTTGAAAAAAAAACATTTTGATGTAAGAAATTATTATACAACATATCAATATGCCCGACAAGATTACCGCATACAACATATTTATAATAAAATAAATGACAAATCGACTAAATAAGAAAAAAATATAAATGTTTATATATCTACATCAAAAACACCCGGAATATGAGACCACCTTTAATATTCGCATAAAATAAAACATTTTTTCATTAAATTAATATTTTTTCGAGTACATGTAATCTATATTTTCCATAAAAAAATCAATAAAAGTCAATTTAGCGAATGAAGGGAAAATCTATCGACATCGTAAAATAATATCATAAAATATGGAGAACACTTTTTCATACAGAATAGTACGAGTATTATGTGAAAAATTCTTAACCCATTTATATCCAAAACAATATAACGGTCCTATAGTTTGAAAAAGTCTTCCTTAAATTGGAAAATAACAATTAACATAGCTATAACAAGTCTAACAAATATATGGATTTATCGGTCTATATTCAGAAAACCCAAAATCCACCCAGTTAAATAATAATTGAAAGATAATTTAAATAGCGCCTTTTGAAGAGAAAACTCTCCTCAAGGATAATTTAAATAGCGCTATTTGAAGAGAAAACTCTCCTCAAGGATAATTTAAATAGCGCCTTTTGAAGAGAAAACTCTCCTCAAGGATAATTTAAATAGCGCCATTTGAAGAGAAAACTCTCCTCAAGGATAATTTAAATAGTGCCTTTTGAAGAGAAAACTCTTCTCAAGGATAATTTAAATAGCGCCTTTTGAAGAGAAAACTCTCCTCAAGGATAATTTAAATAGCGCCTTTTGAAGAGAAAACTCTCCCCAAGGATAATTTAAATAGCGCCATTTGAAGACAAAACTCTCCTCAAGGATTCTCTAATTCGGAACTCAAGCCCACTTTTATATTATATTACACTTCCGTTGTATACAGTATAATCTGGCAAACTTATTGCCATGTGCCAATCTGTTCCAAATCAACCAAACATATGTTAAAGAGGTCTTAAGTGAAAACCAGACTGGAACCCTTTTTAAAAATAGCGGGATTTGAACCCGTAACGTCCGGGTTGGGATACAGGCGTCTTACTCAATTATTGACAGAATAAAAATGTGATATAACATAATAAATATATGTATATTAAGTATGAGGACCCGAAGGTAGTGGCTGCTAATTCTAGTACTCTCCATAGCACACAAAATTGGAAACATGGACGATGAGAAAGAAGGAAACATGAATGATAATTTTGAAATTCGGGAAAATCCATTTTGGGCACGTTACCAGAAGGTATGACGAAATCTACAGAAACTGGTGATCTCGGAAGTGTAAGTGAGGAAGAGAAAGAGGTCATAAAATGGATGGACCAAATAAAATAAGTTAACAGGATACTCTTTCAATGCTGTATTCAACATGCCCCAGAATCGGGAAGAATTGAACCAGGAATTCAGACATAGCAGAGAACCATGACGCTCAGGATTGCGCACGCAATGAAGACAAAGTGATCGTTCATATCGTCCGTTTTCTGGTATAATTTTAATAAGTTATTATTAAATGACGAATGTGCATGTCTGGTAAATGTTTGAAAATTATATATTTTAATACAATTTACTATTTTCACAATATATGTGTCCTGATGCATTTATATTGCAAGGAGTTTGTATTTATGCTTAGAAAAAAACAGGTTGTAATATAATATAATACAATGATGAATTATAATGGGTTAAACCAGTACTTTTCAAACCTTAGAAAATTATCGATGATCGGATAAAGGTGGTTTTTCTTTGGATATTGTTTTATGTATTTCATTTCTTTAATAATTCATTCGGGCAAGATCATTCGATTATATTGTTTTTCTTATAAACTCATGTTTTGTAAGGTGGGTTAATAATATTGTTCTTATTAACTTAGGAATTTGGGTGATTTTTTATTTATGATGAATTTTAATTCTTTTTGTGATTGCGAAAATGTTAAAAGATGTTTGAATTTAAGATGTTGCATCAAACATATAGTTTGATCTCTGTTTTAATCGAACTCTATTTGCTTGTTATCGAGTATTTTACCTCGTCGCCGTCCTTACTGGACTTCGCAGTCAAGGATGCCCTCTCCATCCCAACGTCAACTCAGTTGAAAAGAGATGTTGTGCCGTGGAGTTTAATTAAATTAAACGAGTAAGCCGTTGCCTACTAAAAAACTCACCGGCCCACACCGCTGAACTGGATCGAAGGAGCCCTGATATGTTTTTTTATCTGTTTGAAATAATTTATGTAACTGAAGGCATAAGCTTCCGTATACCCTCGAATAACAGGCAGTGTAATGCTGGTATCATTCAACGGAGGGGTAGTACAGCACGGGTTTCGAACCTACAGACCTTTGGAAGCCTGCATTCAGTAAAAAGGTGCTTTACCTACATTCAGTAAAAATGACTTTTTGATAAACAGTGCTGGGTAGTGAAGAAAAAATGTTGGTAAGTACTGAACTAAACTCTCGAATAGGAGAAACTGTTACATGGAGTTATAAAATATATTATAGTAATAATTCTCTTATAATATTTAAATTGATCGTAAATATCAACATTTATCCAAAAACAGTATATTCACGTCACACGGTCGTAAACTGTTACCCAAAATTGGCCGAAATTATTTGATAAGTTAAATATATGTTTGATTTGGGCGAAGTTTTGTTTTCAATTGCTCATCGATTTCTTCAGTAAAGAAAACTTCAGCATTAAATTATTTAGATCCTGTTATAATTTTTGCTTGAACAATGAACCCACTGTTGACTAGTGGCTTAACACTTAAGTTACCCTCAGGGTTTTTATTTCTTGTGTTTATAATGTTTTCAGGCCTTTTAACAATAGTTGTCTTTTGTTTTGTTTGGCTCTAACACACGGTGTTTTCTCCATCCTGGTCAAAACGTCCGTTAGATTGTGTAGTACCTGCACACAACCAGAAAACGCATACAGTGGGGAGTTTTTTTATGATATGGCCAATGATCAGAATCTCTCCACCATCGCATATTAGGTGACTTTGCAAGGCCCCACTTATGCATATCATACGCAGTGCAGTCCACTCCGCATATGATAACATTTAAAGTGTACAACTCCATCTACTCGTAAGTAAGAGAAAAATATTCAACTCCACTGTCGGGTCGCCCACAAGATGCATTTTTTTATGCCATACTCCGTCCAAAAGGTCCACAATTTATCGGTGATCGGTTGTAACATGCTACATTATTTATATGTTGTAAATATATCAATATAATAAGTGACAATGAGATATGTCTTACAGATTTAATTTGAAACAATGTTGTAACAATTAAATAATTTTTTTTTTTTGGAGTGTGATGTTGTCGAAGAAGGCTGAAAATCTCATGGGTTGCCAACGTTCGTAATTATGGTATCTTTAAGTGAATTAAAATAGAGAACTATTATTAAAAAGTGGAATTCTTAGTACTTTTGCCATATATTATATATAATGCGAGAAGAAAAATATGAAATCCTTCAACTGAGATTGCAGCGATATTAAGAGCAGAAGAAGAGCAGGAAAGGATGCCTCTTCTGTTTAAAAAACTTACGGGAATGGTTTTACTAGGGTACGATATATTTTTTCAAAGCCACGGTGACAGCCAGCCTCCGAAGAGGAGTGGAACTTTAAAAACAATTGATTAGGCATTTAATAGTTTAAATAATTGGGCGGGCTTATTGAAATATGGTAATGAGGCCTTAAATAAAAATCAAGCAAGGTCCATATTAGAAAAAAAAAGATAGCAACAGGAATTGAACCCCCATACCCCGGGTTGGTTGTTTGCTATTTTATTAGAGAATCAGAGAATCGAGTTTGATTTAGATAATCGTAATGAACACATTCGAGCCATAAGCAGATCAAAGTCGACAGTATTAAATGCATTGCTAAAATCCAAACAGACATAACAATGTCAGCTGCGTAAGGCTCATTCCACGTCTCACATCATCCGTAATATTGACTAGTGCGGTTGTGGTACTATGCCCCAGATGAAATCCTGACTGCAACGGGTTAAACAATTCAAATTGATTAAGATGGGAGTCAATTTGTGTATAAACAATTTTTCAATAACTTTAGATAGTGTAAGCAGGATAGATACCAAACGATTGTCAGACCCGCACTCCTCTATGGCTCCGAATGCTGGACGATGTATAACTCTTACTCGAGGCAACTAGAAACCGCTGAAATGCGCATGCTTAGATGGTCAGCTGGTGTGTCCCTAAGAGACAAAATAAGAAGCTCACGCATTCGTGGAAGCCTGGGTGTTACAGACATCAACAGCAAGATGGAGGAGAGGCGATTGAGATGGTATGGGCACGTTGGACGCAGAGCACCCGATCACATTGTGAACCAGGCAATCTCCATGGATCTTCCTCGAATAACAACCAGAAGAAGACCAAAGAATTCATGGGTGGTGCAAAAAGATAACCTGATGCAGAGGCACGGCCTGGGGGACGTAGTCCGGGACAGAAGAGCATACAACCTGAGGACGAGGAGAGCTAACCCCAACAGTCTTCGCAGACAATGAGTTGGGATGGAGCCAGGGAGAGAGAGTGTAAGCAGGATATATATGGGTCTAAAGTCTTTATATGACGTGGGTGAGACATTTTTCGGGATCGGAATAATTAAAGCCTTCTTCCACACACTAGAAAAGCTGCTAGAAGACAGAGAACATATAATTATATAATAACATACTCGTGTGTACACAAATCTGACAGTATTAAAATCTGTCAATAATATATCTCATAACAGTATTTTAGTACCGGTGTATTGATATAGAAAAGACGAAAGCTGTGTATCGTGATATGAAATTCTCTCTCTTCTCTGCCTACCCCGATTTAAGGGACAGCATGATGGTTCGTATTTATGTAAAACTAATAAAAAAAAATGCTAAACCTATCTCACTAAAACGATTTACAAATAAAAGCACAAACAAAAAGAATATATTGGTAATATATCTACCCTTAATTTTCCACAATTTCCTCTATAATCTGGAAGGAAAAGAAAACCAGACCAAAGCATAATAGATACCGAACCCCCGAGCGAGGTGCTTACAATCTGTCAAAATCACAAAACAAGTCCCCCAATTTCCCATACTCCCCATATAACCCAGATCCTTCCCCAACAATACCTCAACCCCATTCTTATTCCCAACTGGCTACCCACAATTCCCTCAACCTTCCCGCAAACGAATGTTCCGATCTCTAATCCAGAATGTATTTCTGAGGATTCCGATTGTTAAAACCACATATTAGAGGTTTGAATACATTGAATTAATTATTTGTCTGATTTTTTTTCTTTTGTTAGTTTGATGATTTTTGTATGTAGTCCTTCCTATCCTTTGTAACATCATTTTTTTTCAAATGGAAATTTACTTTGGTATATATAATATTTACTTTTAGACATAAAAGTTTAGGGAGAGGTAATGTAAAACATTGTTCTAATTTTTCCTTGATTTGTGGGAAAAGCTTTTGAGAATTTAGAATAAATCAAAAACTTTAAAATTTAAAATGTTCCCAAGTTATCTTTTAAGGATAAAATAGATCTTGTAAATGATTTTGAAAATATTCTGAAATCTAGTAGAAATAATATCAATTATCATTTATTGTTACATACATACATACTCGTACATACCATCCCGCCATTTCTCTGCCGGGGTAGGCAGTATCTCGACACATCCTTATCCTCTTCTACATTTACATACATTCACATAATTTCTACGTTGCCTTCTTTCAGAATATCATTCCCTCGAGCCAACCATACTTTCCTTGGTCTTCCTCTCACACGACTTCCATACACATTTGCACTGTATATCTGTTTCATTAGTCCTTCTTCGTTCCATATGCTCAAACCCTCTCAACCGTATGTAAGCAACCGAAAAACATAAGATCTAAGATTACAGCCACTCCGGAAGGAAATTCGCCAGGAACCAAACCTGGGGTGCCTGGTTGCTTGCAGTAAATATTAACCATTAGACCACGGCCGTCAACAGAAGAAAAATAAGAATTTAACTAGAATGTTGAAGTACTTTAGAAATATGCACATTTTTTTCTACGTACTCGTATGACTTTTATTTGTATAAAAATCAGTTAATGAAAAACATTATTTTTTTAAATATGTCTTCATATTACTTAAATTTCATAATATACTTGTATATCGTGCCTTAACCTTCGGTACCATGAAAGAGGACATTGTTAATAAAAATATTTTAATTATTTATTATAATCTATTATAATCATAAATATTTTTACAAAATACAGTTGATATTCGGAGTGCTAAAATAATTAAAACAAAATACTCGTATATCAATACCAAACCACTAATATCACAAAACTACCAAAGTTTCCTGCCAGGACAAGTTAGAACTTGTATAGATAACTCATCGCATGGTTTGACGATGTTACAGTCCAGATTTGATACTTTAACCCTCAATAGTACGTCACCTAGAGTCAATGTAAGACGTGTTGTTTCGTTATATTCTGAAATGTTCAATGTTATCATGTTTCTTTCGAAAGAAGGGAACATCTTGGCAGAGATTTAACGACGTTTAGATGCTGACGTTCTTTCTTTCAGCTGGATTATTCTCTGGTTATTGAGTCTAAGCAGGTAGATATTTTTATTTTATTTATTATTACACATGACAAGAAATTTACATTATTTGCGAAAAAAACAACAGGTAATTTAATTTGGACATACAATTTTAATGGATCTGGGTTCGTTGCCTTTCATTTGTCGCATTCCCAGTAAACTAGACTTTTGCCTGTATCTCACTGAGGATATTTAGCATGAAAAAATAAATCGATACTTCTTTCCGATTTTTTATTACACAAAAACAAAACCCCGCTGCACGTTCTCATCAACTTGACAAACAGTGACACGAAATCAAACTCCTCACACATCATCACTCCAGAAAAACCAAAAATGTTCATCCCATAATATATCACACACAATCATAAGAATAAAAATAAAAACAAAAATACACAGAAACACAAATATAAACGACATTTAGATACTGTCTATAGATAATTTTGTTCGGCATTGGAATATTAAAATTATAAAATCTAGTTACCAACGGGAATCGAACATGCAAATTCCTGGTCGGGAGACAGGTGTCTTATTAACTAGGCCATCAAGGTAAAAAATGTATGTCTCAATAACAAAATCTGATTCTTGGTTCTTTTTGCATATCACAAGGTAATGGTATCACGGTATGTACGAGTACGTAACAACTGACCCCTAACTTAATACACAAATAATAGTCTGTATCGACATTACCCAAGTGGAAGCCCAAATCGGTAATAAAATGTAAGGTTTCCGAGTTCAGTCCGTAAAGCATTCGAGTATACTCGTATCTGAAGATACGATGTTTTATAGATCTATTATACAATATTTAACTAGGTAAACAGTTATTTTATTTATTCCTATTTGAGTCCTATATTGCGGATTAAATGAAATTAATTATATTTTATTGTTTTTACTTTCTGTGTTGTTTTCGATTGAGTCTTTCAAATTGAGCGGTTTTTTTAATTAAAATCTTTTTAATTCTTGAATAAAATACACAATTTGTTTTGATTTCATAAAACTTTTTATTGGTCATTGAAGTATAATGTATGGGCATTTAAACACAAAAAACAATATCTGCCAAATTTCCATCTCTTGCAGTCCACTCTTTTGTCAAAATTTTCGATGACATTTTGGCATAATTGCGGTTCTAACTCACCAATAACGTAAATAATTTCGTCATTCAGCTCAGGAATTGATCGGAGGTCATTCTTATAGACCTGGCTTTTCACGTAACCCCAGAGAAAACAGTCCAACGGTGTCAGATCACATGATCATGATGGCCAATTAGCATCACCGTTTCCGGTGATTACAATACATAAAATAATTCTTAATTTGTACGCTTTGTCGTATTTTATACGACTCCATTTTTATGAATGTCATACATTACACTTCTCAAATGTCACAAGACCCAGGCAAATTCGCGACGCCATCTGTGTTTTATCTAATAATTAAAAAAAAACGCTCAATTTGAAAGACCCTTTATTAAACATTGATATTTTCTTGAACATATTTTAAAATATATATGTATCTTGAATTATAAGTTTATTTTTTGTAAGGTGTTATCTTTCGTTTTACAATTGTTATTATGGTATGCGTCTGTCCTCCGATCTGGTGATGGCAGAATCCTTTGTATATCAACGCATCATACATTATTCAACACATCATCGTTTTTAATTAACTCGGCGCGACGTTAGAACAATCGACGACCTTTGTGGCCTAGTTGGTAAGACGCCTGTCTCCAAGCCCGGAGGTTGCGGGTTCAAATCGCTGAAACACTGATTAAAAAAATGATTCCAGCCTGTTTTCCATTTAAGGTATCTTTGACAACTTTCTGGTTGGTTGGAAGAGTTTGACACATGGCATTAACCCCTCCAGGTTGTATAGTATACAACGAAAGTGTGATACAATATAATACGACAATCTTGCTGGCTCAATCAGATGTGCAGCATTCTTATCTTTTTCCAAAAATAAACTTTATAAGCATTATCTTAAAATATTGCTTGTCCATAACTACCATACTTGCATAATTACATAATTGCCTATTAATTAATTATGTAATTATGTAACTTGCATAATTAAAATTCCCGCCAAATTCTCAAAGATTATTAAATAAATTTAAAACAATGACTGTAATTTATTATTACTACTGCTTTTTGTATCTTCATGTTAGTTAAAGATAAAGTTTTGTATTATTTGTCAATAATTTTAAGTACTTGTATAACCTGTCACATGTTCATTTGTATATAAAGACACTGTTGTGTCGTTAATTAAATAATTAATTAAATAAATAAATAAATAAATAATTACATAATTGCCTTCCTAATCTTTATCTTTCTTAAAATGTATATATTTTTTTAATGATAGTTTTTTTTCAAATAAAGTTCATACACTACGTTAAAGACATTGTGGTGCATGGCTGTCGGTAAAGACATTGTGGTGTATGGCTGTCGGTAAAGACATTGTGGTGTATGGCTGTCGGTAAAGACATTGTGGTGCATGGCTGTCGGTAAAGACATTGTGGTGTATGGTTATCGGTAATGCACTGGATTTCTGCTCTCATCGAATGACACATGCATTTTTTTCCGCCTAGTCTTCAGGGTATTATGATACCTCTGGACGTATATATTATTAAAAAAAAAAGGAAGATCTATGCTGGTGTACCCCAATCGTTTTACTTCGGTGTATCATTAGATCCAGTACAGCGGTGTGGTCAGTGAGTTTGCTGGTTTGCAACGTTTTACTTACTTAGAACTAACTCCACGGCACATCTTCGCTTTCCAATGAAATATATATTGGAATGGTGAGAGGATCCTCGACTGCGAGGCCCAGCAACGACCAAAGATATTGTCATGGTTATCAATAATAATTATGAAACTAGTTGATTGAAAAAAAAAATGATTTAAAGCAATGAATATTGGTAGATGTGTTCGCATGACAGTTTTAAATAAAGAAATGTGTAAAGAAAACTTAAATGTCATTTATTTTGTATAAACAAACATACAGTATAACGGTGGTAAGTAATACAAATCGGGCTTAAGAAAGACTGTTGGCCATAATCGACTAACTTCAGCTTTGTAGAGCGTCGTCTTTGTCATTCATACATGTGTTCCGTCGCGATTTGTCAGTCGTTGTCAAGCGTTCTAGGGTCGCATCATGCTTTTATATCGTCACACTGTGTCCTTTGTGGGGTGGGCAGAGATAATGCATATTTCGCCTTCAATGAGAAGGGATCTTTGGTCGTTTAACGGAAAGGAAGTGAATTAAAGAAAGTGGACAAATATAAAGCGATTTTGACAGTTTTATATTGCATAACACAATATACATATTAACAATCACTGGTCAAAGGGCAAGGGAGGAATTAAACATTTGGCGATAGTCGGGCCTGAAAGTTTTGATGCCCTCGAGAGATTCAGTGGAAAATTTTCCCGAAAGGATCTCTCACAACTTTTCTTTTTTTTTGTTTTCAAGTCAAAGTTTCTCATTCAAACTTATCTTTTTAAACATTCAAATCTCGGGCACCTAAATCAGTACGCAGTATAAAAGCCTTGGAATGGGATAAAACATTACTTGTCGGAGAGGTCAAGTGTCTTTGGTAGGCAATCCCTTGTGATTTTGAGGTTGTTTGGTCCATTGTGTTGATGAATGATGCCTGTGTTCTATTGGTGTATTGTTGGTGAACTATTGTCCTATTGTGTTCTCGAGGCGGTCTTTCAAATGATTTTGTGCCTGATTGATTAAAAAATTCAAAGCCTCCTCTTTAAGCCCTTCTGTATTCTGTCTGAGATATGGATGCTCGCAGCTACCGCCTGAAATTTAACAAATGCTTTATTATTATAAAAACAATAATTTAATAATAATAATTACGATAAAATTACAATTTATATGTTATAGCGATATTTAGATAGAAGGCTTATCAAGGGCGCGCTAACTCGAGATTCGAGACCACTATTAATAATCGATTAAGAATATTAAAAAAAAAAGTAATAAAAAATATGGATCTGTCAGAAAAAAATAAGATTTATGCTGTGGAGCTGCGTGCACCAATAAAAATGTGCAAAGGCAATGAACGAAGACGGAATAAAGGCACTAGAAATTAATGCATAGCTTAAATGGTTTGGAAATATGTAGAGAATGAATGACGAAATAATGAATAAGCAAGTGCGATATACACGTCAGAAGTGCAAGAAAATATAGTGGGATCAAATAGACTAGATTTTAAAAGGAGGTAAAGGGAGAAGTATGATGTATTATACGAGGCATATCCAGAAACTAAATGTACTGAATTTTTGTAGGTTACAATTTTTTTTATTTAAACACAAAAATTACGTGGTTACCGTAGTACATATGTAAGCTATTTTTCGACATAGTCGCCATTCCTCTCAATGCAGGTGGTGAAGCGGGGTATCAACTTTTTGATGCCTTCCTCGAAGTAGTTTCCCGCCAACCCCTCCGTCCACTTCTCCACCTCCTCATTTGAAAACCTTTTTCCACCCATGTGCAGCTTCAGGGAGGTAAAGAGATAGTAATCTAAAGGTGCTAGGTCAAGGGAATGCGCGGGATGGTTCAGGACATCCCATTTAAACGAGGCGAGCAGTTCCTTCGTGGCGTTGGCCGTGTGTGGTCTGGCATTGTCGTGCAGCAGGCAGACTCCCTTTGTCAGCATGCCTCTCCTCTTGTTCTGAATCACCCTCCGCAATTTTTTTAGGGTCTCACAGTATCTTGCAGAGTTGATGGTCTCCCCTTGAGGCATATATTCAATTAAAATTATGCCTTGACAGTCCCAAAACACAAATTCGTCAGTCACAATTGAAGGTCTTCCGCTCCTCTGATCATCATGCACAGACGTACGACCGTTTTTAAACTCGCGACACCACTTGTACACATTCGTACGATTCATAGCTTCATCACCATATGCAGTTTTCACCTCATTATAAACCTCAACCGGAGGTTTTCCCTTCCAAACGAGATAACGGATGACGCCGCGTATTTCGCACTTGGCGGGAGATTGGATTGACATTTTTCACAAAAAGTGTTGTCGCGTCGACACTTTTCAACGTACTGACCTCGAACCGGTCTCGTTGTGGAGGGAAAGGGTCAGGCTACACGGAAGTGTATCCAACATTTCGAAAATAAAATCCATCCGGTCGTGAGAGCCTCAGTACACTTAGTTTCTGGATACACCTCGTACTTGAATAGAAAACTTTAGTGATCTGTTCTTTCTGCCTACCTCGCAAGGGACATGCCATGAATATATTGTATTGTATTTATTGTAAAAGTACAACTTATTAGACTTATTACCATGCTGCAATTTCTTCCAACCAGAAAGATATTAAAGAGGCTTTAAGTGAAAACCAGACTGGAATCCTTCTGAAAAAATCTAGATTCCAACAGGATTTGAAACCGCAACTTCCGAGTTGAGGACAAGTATCTTACGAAGGTCGTTAGAGGTCATGTATATATAATAATACATACATATCATCACGCCATTTCCCTGTTGGAGAAAGTAGAGAGGACAGAGCGCCAGAATTTCCTATCTCAACACACATATTTCCCCTTTTCACATCCATATATATTTTCATCCATATATATTTTCATCCATATACATTGAGACTTGGCGGTGAATCTTTGGAAAGGGTGGAACAGTTTAAATACCTGGGCAGTATGATTACAGCTTCTGTGGACCCAGATGTGGAGGTGAAGTGTAGGATGGAAGCGGCCCGTAGTTCATTCAACAAAATGAGATCAATATTCTGCAATGATAACTTGAATTTGAAACTAAGGCAGAGAATGTTGAGGTGCTACGTCTGGTCTGTACTATTGTATGGCGCAGAGACTTGGACCCTGAAAGTGCATACTATGAATAGGTTAGAAGCATTCGAAATGTGGTTGCACAGGAGAATGCTTCGCATACCATGGACAGATCTGGTCAGTAATTCAGTGGTTTTGAGGAGAGCTGACTGCAGTAGACAGCTGCTGAAAGATGTTAAGGTCCGTAAGATCTCATATCTGGGTCACATTCTGCGTGGAGATAAATATAGTGTACTCCAATTAATACTCATGGGGAAAATCGAGGGACATCGTGGTCCAGGTAGAAGGCAAACGTCTTGGCTGCGAAATATAAGAGACTGGACCGGAATGAGACGTGTGGAGGAGCTGTTCCGGGTCGCGCAAGACAGAGAAGCCTTCGCCAGAGTGATTGCCAACGTCGGGGGGACCTGACAGGGCACATCAAGAAGAAGATATATTTTCATATAACTTCTACGATTTTCCCTGACTTCTCATAAATCCTTTTCACATCAATATATCTTTTCATAGAAATTCTACGATTTTCCCTGACTTCTTATAAATCCTTTTCACATCAATATATCTTTTCATAGAAATTCTACGATTTTCCCTGACTTCTCATAATTCCTTTTCACATCCATATATCTTTTCATAGAACTTCTACGACTTTCCCTGACTTCTCATAAATCTTTTTTTCAAAATATCTTTCACTTGATTCAAACACACTTTCCTCAGTCTTCCTTGACCACGTTTTCCGTCTATATTTACACAAATAATCAATACTGTAAAATATATTGAAGGTTATGAAAGAAGTATCTATGGTCATTTGAGTGTGTATATTTTCTTCCGTTAAAAATTCTCCAATCATCTCCTTCCATTATATTCACGATGTAACTCTTCCTCGCTCGTCATTCATTTCAGACAGACGTTCGTGTATAACTGTTACCACAAATAATAATAAAATAAACTGTAGAATTAGTAGATGAGGTAATTGGAATGTGTACCTTTTCGTAAGTTAAAACATGACGTCTTAAAATAATAACAGGAACACTGATACTCATGCTTTCTGGGGAAGTGTTACAGTTATATCTACAAGTTTATGACAAACTAAGTTTGACATTTATTTTAGCTTGAATCTAGTTCACCAGGAGATCAGATGAGACCGGAACAATTTCGATAGCCCAAAAATAGCACTTGTCAGGTGACACAATTCATTTATTTATTTCCTGCCTCGTGTTATTGGGGACAATCGTCACGGAGCCCTGGTAATCGAAGCTGTCAACCAATTCAAATATGTATGCAACAAACTCAATTTCGGCAAAAGGTTGACAAAAATTTGGTATAGTTTTTGTTTATATTTACCCTCATTTTTATCACTCAATGTATATTTGTGACCCAAAAGCCACCAACTCTTCAAAGCGTTGTTGTGGATCGTGGCGTTGATTATTGTACCAACTAATCGACTGCTGTTTTTCGTTAAGTCAAATTTTATAACGCGCTATTTTTGGTTAACTTAATTAAAACTGATAATGTCTAGCTGTTACATTAAATAGGTGGCCCATAATGCAAAGTATTTCTAATTACTTACAAATAAAAAACCTCTATTTATAGAATGCATCTTTTAGGAAATCAATTTGCTAAGATTGTCGATATGTTTTACCAGTTTGTTGAGCTACAAAATAAGGTTAATTGCAGAATTTATAAAATTTCAAATTTATACCGTATTTTCTTTCCAAACTAATTTCAAGGGTGACACTCGATGTGGTGAGATGCGGACAGTCTAATTCGAAACGGTCCAGTATCATGTAATCAACTGTGTATATTCTTATATTTTAATATTTTTTAAAATCATTTTGTCTTCAGTACTTGCTTACTTACATATGTGTTATTTGAAATATTTTATTTTGTTGGTGTATCTTTATTTGGTTTTATTGTAATTGTTATAATTTTTTTTAATATTGGTGTATGGTTCATTGTGCCGTTGATGAAAAATAATTAAAAAGTTCACGCTCCAATTCAAGACATTGTTGTTAATCTTGTGGTTTCAATTCTTGCACCAACTGAATTTTGTAAGAAAATTGATGTAAATCACTTCTTAACTCTTTTAATCCCAGCATATGGTGGATAAAACGTGCGAAAAATCCCAAGCATTTTTTGGCAAAAAAACAGTATATATTTTATTTTTTATCTCAGTTAATATTTATTTTTAAAACCTATTTTTTGTGGAGACCTCCCTGTAGAGTGTAACAAAATAAGTAAGTTTCATATTTAAAAAAAAGTTTTTTTTTATTCAGCATAAAAACTTGTATGAAAACTTTGAGGCCGATGATCGGCCCTGTGGGATTTTTCGCATACACCAGTTGGGGCCGATAATCGGCCCTGTGGGATTAAAAGGGTTAAGATTCCTAGTAGTGTCATTTGAGACATTTTGAGCTTAGCTGAATGTCGCCTGGTTGAAGTTGCTTGATCATCAGCAACACTCTCTTGTACCTTTTGAATGCTCTCATAAGAGTAGATAGGACGTGGTTTTCCGACTCGAGGCAAGTCAACCATATATCCCTGCTGTCGAAAACGTGCAATTAATGTCCTAATCACCGATATTACTGGACAATCTCCATCAGTAAAATAACGTGGATATGTGCGTTGTGTTCAATTAATTGAACCTTGATAACCGAATTAAACTTTGAGCTTTTGTTCTTTTTTTTGTTCTTCTTTCCGTTAATATACCTTAAGGGAAGTTTTTGAATTATCTGAAAAGATAAAAAAATAATCAAACCAAAAACTTGTGACTGATGATACCGATGAGATAGAGCGCCAAACTTTCCTACAGCGGAATACTTTAGTCACCTCCTCCACAACCATAATTCTTCCTTTACACCTCCTGTTTCCCTTACTCTTCAACTTTTGTTCTTTCACAATTTTATTCACTTGATCCAATTTTACTTTTCTCGGTCGTATTGTACCACAACTCCCACTTATGCTTGCATTATAAATATGTTAAGTCAGTCTTTCCACATATATTCGTTCAACATGTCCAAACCATTTCAAAGTTCTCTTTTTCACCCTGGAACACACACATGTTTTTAGCTTACATAATTTTTTTACTGTCATACACACACAATATATCCTTCATACCCAAAAAAAATGGTTCGGCCTGATAAAAAAGGTCATCGTGAGTATTGTTGTTTCTTCACGTAGTGTTACCAAAACGTGCAATTACGAACTACGAGTTTCGTGTCTACTGCAGTAACTCTTTAGCTGAGGGTTCAATTACTGGGACTGAAGACAATAGTGTTTTCTGACCACGCTCTTATATTGCATTGTATGAAAATTCATTTTATACAGTTCGATCTAGTGGACTTATCGCCATGTAGTAATCCTTTACAATCAACCAAAATGATGTTGAAGAGATCTTAAATGAAAAGTAGACTGAACTCCTTTTTTTTTAAATCTGGGTTCCAACGGGAATCGAACCCGCAACCTCCGGGTCATTAGAGTCTTCAATACGTCCAAATCGCCAATTTAGATACACGTATATTGAAAGGTACCATACAGTAGAAAAAAAAAAGAATCTCTGTTACCTCCTATTATAAAAACGTGGCTTAATTAATAGTTGATTAACCGGAAACCATAAAAAATGAATAATTCTTCCAAATATTCTTTAGTTCTGGCAAAAAGATAAGCATTTCCTATAAATTTTATTCGTTTCATGAGTATCATTTAAGTTTTTATTTGCATTAATACCCATTTTAATAATTACCCGTATCGCGTGAAATGGCTCTCAATTGACGTAAAACCATGCTCATTGTTCAATTCCAACCCTCTTCAAACCTCTTCACCGCATCACCCTTATCCTCTGTCTTTATTACAACCACAAATAATAAAGAACCCCACCCGTGTCTTGCGCCCTTTATGAAAGAAATGTTGCCATTTTTACGATTAATCTGCGAAGTTCACCTCCAATAAAACAGGCAATTAAATTGCGAGACGATAAAATTTATGTCTGACTAACTTCTTGATGTCGCCGGCGAACTACGATATTTTTATTTCGTGAATTTATTTCTGACTTTCGTGACCTAATCATTCTTTAATATATAATACTAGTAATAACCCGCCAATAATGACAAATAAATAAATTTTATTTCAATATTACGCTAAGTTTTTTCATTTTCAGCATCTTTCCAATCATATATTAGCGCTACGCTCAAACAGAGATTGTTTATTGTCCTTTCCGGTTCACCGCTCCTCTTTCTTTACATCGTCCTTTACTGTCCATGCAGTGAGACTCTGGAATCAGTTACAAACCAATATAAGACTCGCTCCAACCTTGGCATGCTTTAAAAAGCGACTGAAAAACCTCTTGGCTGATATTGTTTTTTGTGTTTAAATATCATACATTATACTTCAATGACCAATAAAACGTTTTTAGAAATCAAAGCAAATTGTGTGTTTTATTCAAGAATTAAAAAAGATTGAACAATAAAAACCACTTAATTTGAAAGACCTTTTACAATTACGCCGTTACTCTATAGAGGTAGGTAGACGTGAGAGAGCGCCAGATGTTTCTATCACGACACACACATCTTTCACTTCTTCTATATCCATGCATCTTCTCAAATTCTTTCAGAAGATTCTTCTTACTTTGACATTTCTTTCTTTCAAAATTTCGTACACGTGATTTAATCATAATTTCTTTGGTGCTGCTCTACCATGTCTTGCACTCACATTTGCACTGTACACGTAGTACGTTTGTTTCGTTAGTCTTTTATTCGTTCTATTTTTCCAAACAATCTCACTGTGGTCTTCTTTATCGTGTTCATCGTGTTTATCGTGTTTATGTTTTAGGTGTTAGTTTTAAGTTCACACTCTTCCTTAGTCACTTTTTTCCGTATTGTAGTCATACACAGTCAAACCATGTGTCCCTTTAAGTATCGCCAACAAGACTGTCTCATATCAAAATATTAAAAAAAATATCTAATAACATAAAATACACTTTTAATAGCACAATTTAAGAGTAGGCTATTCTCAAGGGAGCTCTAACTGGAGATTTTGGAGATCTCCAATTAGAGCTAACTGGAGATCTTTTTTTGTCACATACTATATTTATTTTCTGTGTTTATTATTTTTTTTGTATATATTCCTGTTTCTACGTGTTTAAGGGCGTGGGCTGAAAAACATCTGGTGTCCCCGTGGCTGGGTTCGCCCTATATTGGTGGGGTGTATTTTGGCCGAGGGGATGCTATTAGATGAGCCCAGACCTTTTGACAGCTTCTGTGTTTGATGTATTGTCTGCAATTTATGTGTTTTAGAAGTGTTATTCAGGTGTGATCTTGTACATACTATGTTGCTGTCAATAAACCTAATATTTATTTATTTATTTATAGATTCTAACTCACGATTGTTGTCAGATTAACTCACGATTATTGTCAGATTAACTCAAATTATTGTCAGATTAACTCACGATTATTGTCAGATTACCTCACATTATCGTCAGATTAATTCAAGATTATTGTCAGATTAACTCACATTATTGTCAGATTAACTCACGATTATTGTCAGATTAGCTCACGATTATTGGTAAGGATACGTATGTAACATATTTGGGGACTAGGATCCCTAGATTGAGTACTTCCACACATCAGCATATGTGTAGAAAAATATATTTGATAAGAACACTTCAGAAAACTTATCAACGGAGACGAACTATAATAAAACTATAGTTCGTCTTCAAAATTGTTATTTTATACAAAGGAGCGTTCAATAAATAAATGTTAAATAAATATCTCTTAGACACAGATTTCAAATATCTTATACAAAGGAGATATTCCACTTAGAAATTTAAATACAACGAAACAAAGTTTGAAATCAATCCGTTCGCGACACTTGAGCCAAAGCAAACTTTTTAAAAGCGGACAAATATTACAATATTTATGACTACTGAATTTTCTCTTTTGGTTGGAAGACAGCGACATACAAATTTTAACTTTCTAAGATAAAATAAGTCGAAGGAAACCGTATTACCTATATGTCTATTGAAAGAGAATTTAGTATCAAGATTAACATCGAGGAATTTTGTGTTATCTTTTGAAAAGAAACACTAATAACTGATAACACATCCCCGTTAAGAAGGTGTTATCCTTCGAAACTTATATAATTATCTAATCAGAACCAAATTTGAATATGCATCTTCAGTTTGGGCTTCTCATCAGCTCAAATATAAAAACAGTATAGAACAAATACAAAAAAAATCCTCAGATATCTATGGTACAAAACAAAGGGGGATTACCCAAAATATGTTCACCATGTCGAACTTCTCACGGTGTGTAACTATAGAAGCCTCGAAACAAGAAGGCAAGAATATATTGCGATATTCCTACTTAAAGTTTTTCAAGGTTGCTTGAAAATTAGCTGTGCGAGGTATAGATTTAGATTCTAGTGTATATCTATGGAATTTCAAGACATGTGAGCGATGATAAACATAATTTTGCACTTTGATGCATTGTCACTCAATGCATTCTTCTCAATGTAAACTAAACATTCATTCGGGTCCATTGATTTTTTTATATGTCAAGTTTGGTGCAAGAAAACTGTTGTGGTTTATCACCTTAACTGATTTTGATACTGCTCAGTTCAAGTGCAAATGTTTAATAACCTCGTTGACTTTATTTCTAATCGCTACATACTCTCGCAGCTATCGCATTATTTAAGAAAATACAATCTTAACACAATACAATTTCTTGACTTGCTCAAATCTTTCTTTACTTACCCAAATATCACATTAACTTGAAAATAAAGTGTTTAATATATATTTAGTAGTTGCTATTAAAATGATTTCGTCATTGATTAACTTGTGTGTTGCTTTAATATTTCTCAATTAACCTGACAATACTCGTATTGCTCTATTAAAGT
Organism: Odontocerum albicorne; assembly: GCA_949825065.1. Taxonomy (NCBI): domain Eukaryota; kingdom Metazoa; phylum Arthropoda; class Insecta; order Trichoptera; family Odontoceridae; genus Odontocerum; species Odontocerum albicorne. Next base: position 8,315,783 of record OX463852.1, on the reverse strand, counting down.
TACTGCCTACTTCCAGCAAAAATCGTTAAACTTTACTGAACTGTTTTCGCAATTGTTGCTAAGGATTATGGATCCTTAATTAAAAAAAAACATTTAAGGTGAATGTAAAAGATACAACAAGAGTCGGATCAAGGCGAATGAACCAGATTGTATTTCCAATAGCGCTCATGTCATATTGAAGCAACTTAAAATCGTTTCAAATTTTATGTTCTTGAGCTTCCGTCAGAGAAGCTCAATTCCATATAATATATTTTGATACAATAGGGCTATTATATTATAAGAGAGCTTTTGTGGTTTGTGGTCCTGTGGCGTAGAATGACCTGCCGCGTGGTGTGAACAGCTTTAAGAAGCACTTAAAAAACTCTTTTTGGGAGATCTTATCAAAATTTATGATAAATCCTACGCAATACACTACACTAAACCTTAAAACAGAATGTGTTACTATCTCATATCGGAAAATCTTCAAAGGTTTCTTTGTAGTTCATCTTTCCTTGGAAAGTTTTCTGCGGTTTACTTACCAAATACGTTTTTTCTGAACACATGCAGATGAGCGATATCTTTCTATCCATACATTTAACTTATGTGTGTAAATACGTAAATATTACTTCTGTAATATTTTGAATTTGTCAATAAAAGTGAGAGGTTCGAATCCTGAGTTAGAGCGCAATTAAGGAGAGTTTTCTTTCTTTGCGGCGCTATATGCATTTTCGATTTATTATTATTAACCCCTTCCCTGTGATGTGTAACTAGTACACATTGCTTCTAAAAACTTTAATATCTCTATAAATATAATAAATACTGGCTTCAGATTTTAGGTATTCCTCGGTAATACATTTACGCATTGAATGAAAAATATAATGTTCATAATACTTAGCACTTATCGGCCACATCAGAGATATTTTGTGAAAATCGGGAATTAATTCACCAATACAATCAAACGTGAGCTAGTGTGTGACGTAGGTATATTCATTCTAAAAAACCGCTATGGGTGAGGATGCGACGCTATTCACGTCTCACTCTCACTCTACTTCGGTATATGGGAGCGCAAGAAATAGAATCTCAGTTCGCTTGCTTCTCTTGTTTAGTAGCTCGTGGGCATTCGTTTGAGGTGGTCGCTTTGCCCGTTTTGTGAAGGTCGGTCGATGTTTTTTTTTATGTTTTCAGCAATTAAATTTAATTTATTATCACTTTTGACTTCAAATTTAATTAATTTAAGCGATTGGCTATGAATATTATTATTTTTCCGATTATAAATCGCTCATTTTTACATATGTTTTGAATACACAGCACTGGAACGCACGGATTTTTAGCACCGGAAGGGAAAGGTTAACGACAATCATATTTGAAAATCTGATCAACACATAATAAAAATAATAGAAAAGTTAACAAAGCGCCTTTTTCAGAACACTATTATTTACATTGACACCTACATTTGACAGATCAAAAATATAACAAAGCAAATATTTGCAAGTTGAGTCTAAGTATGGGAAGTTGATGGCTACGTCCATTAAATTTGGAACTTTCTCACATCTGCATTTGTTAAGAAATTATATTTGTAAGAAAACTGCAGAAAACTTACTAAGGTAAAAATAACTAAACTGAAACGTTTGTAAATCTTCCGATGTTTGATAGTAACGCATTCAGCTTTAGATCTAGTATATAATTTGTGCTTAGTGGTCAAATTTTGATGAGATAAGAGTTTCCAAAAAGGGTTGTCTTTAAGTGCTTACTAAAACTGCACACGCCATCTATATCTCTAACACTAAGAGGTAGATCATTCCATGCTATGTCGTAATAATCAAGATATCCATTTGAACTAAAAAGCAACTATAGCTCGAGCCAATGATCGGATTGTAGAATAGTTATTATCCCCCCTGTTACTCGGATTAAAAAAAAAAGGTTCCAACCTTTTCTTCACTTAAACCATCGTTTATATATTTCTGATTGGATGAAAAAGACAAGATGATGATGCCAACAAACTCACAAATCACACCGTATACAACGGAAATGTAATACAATACTACAAAGGAACCCAATTCCACGCAAAATGGTTGGTAGATCTTAAAATCTGATTATTATAGGAAAAGTTAATCGTAAACGAATCTGAAACGTCAGCATATTGAGTCAAAACACGCAATACAAACTCTTTTAGCTCTACAGCGCTAGTTAACTGTTTATGTTGATTTGTTTCAAAATAGTTGTTTATACTTAGAAACCAAACTGATTTTAGTGTACTGAATCTCAAAGGCCTCTAATACACATTTATGCATAAAGTGCGGTTCCCAACCTTTCAAGACTTGAAATACATTTTTTTTTAATTAGGTTGGCATTTGACAATCTGTGTTTCTGTACCGATTTTTCATATATAAATTCCACCTAAAACAAAAAATTATCCCATATAAGTCTATTTTAAATGATGTGATATTTATTCTAGACTAGAACAGGCATAATGTGGGCCATACCCTTTTTGCATAAAAATGTCCTAAAGTATTCAATAGTTTCTAAAATTTTAAAATGCTTTATAATTTATTCAGATATAAACCTCGATCACGCTATATATGATATAGTGTTTTTTATCAAGTTTAGTTATGGAAGTATGGATACTTGACCAGTAAATATTATATCACCTAGGATCAAATTAATCAAGATGTAGAGACACAAGTGTATCCTCAAGAGTCCCTGGACAGATCTTGTTGTAAATGAAGAAGTGCTTGATCGTATGGATAAGGACCGAGAACAAACATTGATGATTCGCAACATGCATATAAAAAAGAAATAAGGTACGTTATAGAAAGAAACGGCAAACAAGGCAGAGGAAGACACCTTATCGCTTATTAAACGGCTTAAGTAGTTACAAGAATTGTTCTGATGCATCTTTACTGAGTTGTTTTAGGTTGCAGTAAAACAATATGAAGATCTTTAACATATGATAGTGGTAAACTGCAAAAAGAGACGGCACCTCGAGATGAAGTATATTTCAAGGACTTTGTGGCTCACCGCTCTTCTTTTTTTACGTCGTCTTTTACTATCCATGCAATGAGACTCAAGAATCAGTTACACACCAATGTTAGACTCCCTCCGCTCTTGTCATGCTTTAAGAAGCGACTGAAAAAAACTATTAATTTCTAGTCAGTAACATAACGTATTTCATTCCTGATCCTTTCCTCTTCACCATCCATTCCTTTTCTTTTGATTGATGATATCTCACTTTATATGAAAAAGAGTGTTCGGGTGATTGTCCGTCTTTGTGGCGTATGTGGGCGTATGCTCACGTATGTGTTAAAGAATTTGGTGGGGATGGATAATCATTCGAATGTTTTTTGCGACCATGTAACTGGCTTCACTTACTTTTGTCTGATTGGCTGGAAGAGCTGCAATAAGCCTGTAAGAAGCCTGCTGGAAGAGCTGCAATAAGATTGTATTCGCAATAAAAGTGTTAAATAAATTAAAAAAATACAATTTTTTTAGTTTGATAAATTTGTGTTTATTTGATATTTGAACTAAACCAAAAAATTTTTTTTTGAGTAAGTTTATGTATGCATATAAAGGTCCATTTGTAATTTATTATTCCTTCATGAACACTCCCTTGATGTTGAGGACTAAGACCACCATGGTCGTTAATCATATCTCTCTAGTACAAGTGTTCTCTTATCGTATGTAGCGCCTCTTGGCTTGATCTAACAGATACCTTTTTTACCTCGTCACTGCTTCTGTAGCGGTTCATACTTCTACTCAGAGCCGTCGATCTCCCTCCACACCATGGGTTCAAAGTCTCTAAAGACCCTTCTCGCAAATAACACCAAAAGCTGTGACTCAGAGTTCTTCAATTATCGATAGACCAGTTCATAGGATTGATGCAATACATAAAAGCCACTTCCGACAACGCATCCCAAAAGCGCCAAATTCTTTGTTTTTCCTGTGGTTATCTTTTGAAAAAGAGATGTTGGACATCGTTTTGATGTGGTTATTGAGATTATGATGCGTTTGGAATTGTATAAGAGTATATATGCTTGCGCTACGTTAAAAAAATATTGTTTATTTGCTTTCCCAGTTCACCGTTCTTTGTTTTAAATAGTCCTTTAATTTAAGTAGCGACTGAAAAAACTCCGACTTTCTAGTCGGTAATATAACGTGTTTCATTCCTGTTTTTCCCCTCTATCCCATCTCTTTCTTTTACTTTGAGTAATGATATCTCACTTTTACTTTTATTATGAATATGTTACTTAATAACATAAAGATAATTAAACATTTGAATAAATTTAACGATAATGTAACTCCCTTAATTTACTTCTCTCTGGTTGGTTAAAAGATATTCAAATGGCCTGCCTGGCAATAATCCCACCTGATTGTTTTTATAGTGAAATTATAAAACAATGAAAATCTTGAAGTTTAAGTATATTTAAGTATGTAAATACGCTATTTAAATATTTCAGCCGAGTGTAAAAAGTACATAAGAAAGATCTATAAAATTTGTAGTTACGAAATGATACCTCTTCCTAGTAAAGTGGTTCACTGTATCCACAAAACGAAAGATTTTTCGCATTGTTATGTACTTATACTCTATAATTCGCTTTTTCATTAAAATGATGTTAATATTGGATAACGGATAAAAATATAAGTATACAGAAAAAGACGACTAGAACAATCGAATTTCGTTTCTTGATCCCTTCAAATTACTTCTAAAGGCGCAATTCGACTGAAGCAACACTGAACGACATGAGGCATGTGACATGTTTCCTAGTGTTGCCTGTTCTTAGGTGTGCGACTATGTGCCACAAATTTTAACAATGTCGCATGCGGATTTTGACTCCCCGAATCGCATGCGCTTTTTAGTCAATACGTGTAGCATGCGTCTTAAACAATTCCATGGAGGCAACGTCAGTTTGGTACATTATGTCTTTACAAACAATCGCGGCGGCTGCATATTTGGTAATAGTTTTGAATCGTAGAAAAAAAAGATAGCCACGGTGGTGGAGAAGAAAATTATATGTTGGTAGTCAAGAACCTCAGAATGATTTTTGTCGTGAAGTCCTCCTCAGCACTGACAGCAGTTGACAATGTTGATCTAGGCTGATCGACGTCCAATAAAAAAACTTAAAAGTTCAAATGCAAACCATTTTTTTTTTGCTAGGAGATGAACCACTCTTTTTTTATCGCAGTTTTTTTTCGCTCACGATGAAAATCTGAACGTAAATTGTTCATTTTTTTCCACATCGATTACAGTGCAATCGTTTTTACTCACTAACTGCTTCAGTTTATCATTTTTTATCCTGTTGGCTTTATAATCACAAATTTTATTATTCCATAACTCTGTGAATTATGATAATCTTCAATAAACAAGGTAGTTTTATCAATATTTCACTCCATGTCGCACGCTACAAGCCGCACCGATCCGCTGAATTTCGGATAACGGCGACATTGTTCGACACGCTGAAATATGTCGAGAGGTGACTCATGCATCCCGGTAACAACAATCAACATGTAGCATGCTACAAAGATACTTGCTTCTTGTCGCTTCGAGTTCCTTCGATTGAAATACTGTGTGTAGCATGCGTCAATGCCGCATGCTACATGTTGCTTAAATGTTGCCTCAGTGGAATTGCGCCTTGAGTCATTTAATATCTTTGTCATCTGGGGTTTGTGCATTATTCCGCTACTATCAATGATTAAAGTTTCAAATACTGCAATACATTATTTCTAGTTGCCATATTTACGCGGTCAATGAATATTACTTTTGTTTTTTTTTTCTTTTAACGTGCAAGTAGAATTTCACTTCCCGACTGTGTACTACGGCTTACTTCTACAAGTTTCCATTCATGGATACTGTCATAGTGTTTTTTTTCTTTCTTTTAACGTGAAAGTAAAATTCCATTACCGACTTTATACTACGGCTAACTTCTGCAAGTTTTTATTCATGGATACTGTCATAGTGTTTTTTTTTCTTTTAACGTGCAAGTAGAATTCACTTCTCGGCTGCATACTACGGTTTACTTCTGCGAGTTTCCATTCAAGGATGCTGTGATAGTGTTTTCATCAGTAATACATAAGATTTTAATTTTCTTTCCTGTTTTTTTAATCCCACCAGTTCATTTAGCTAAGGTTTTCCACATGATATTGGTATAAACCGTTTATAAATAACTTAGTTTTGAAGATATAATTTACTGACCTGTCACACTTCTCTTTTTGTTTTGAACGATTGATGTGCGTTAGTCCGTCCATGTAAAGGTTTTGGACGATTTCTTTGACACTACGAGACACTACTTTGGACAAGTTCATCCAACGATTTTTGTACGATATATGTTATTAATCTTAAAGTTCAGTAGTTAAGAAAATATTATACAAACCTGTTGTACTCCTTTTTCTACTTTAAATGGTTCAGAAATGACATTATTGATGTGACTCTAATAATATGTGCTTTATATTAATTTGTAATTCATTAAAGATAAATCAATTCTTCTTTTGACACATTACAAATAAGAAAAAAAATGTAGACGTTGACGAGGAGTTTCATTGGACATTAATTGGGAGATACTTCCCACGGACACGCGATACCACAGATTTGACAGCAGGGAATGTCCCATCCCTCAGTTCTCCACATAAACCCTCGGATAAATCAAGAAACACGATCCCCTGAAGCTCTCTATTTATACACACAAATTACATACAAATATTATCTTTTCCAACCGTCTGTTTATTTTTCTTCCTCTACTATTTTTTCTTCCATGAAATGTCAATACTACTCGTACATCGGAATCTCCATAATCCCGATGCGAAATGTACAAATAAATATTCTATAGTTTGCAACTTTCTTATTCATCATCATCATTTTCACTGAGAGTAGGTGTGAAGTGCGAAAATATGATGATAAGAGGCCTATTTTCTGATCTGGAGATTGCGGGTTCGATTCCTATTGCTATCCAGATTTTTCACACATATTTCAGGTCTTTTTTTTTATAAGACCTATTTTACACTTTTCAAGTTGGTTGGTTGAGAAGAAGATTTATTTGATATTTTCTTAAGGTCAATAAACTACAATAAAATATGACATAACTAAAACTTTTTTTAAGAATTCTTCGTAAAAACCCATTTGAAGAAAGCCTCTCGATAGAAAATAGAAACACGTGCCAGAAAATAAGTATAATACGTGAAAAATTATTGACATGGTTGCTATATATTGACATGCTTGCTATATATTTTTGTCAGAAAATTCTTTGAATTGCTTTCAATCAATGTTTATTTATCAACGTAAAAATGAAGGGAAGTTATTAATTTATTTAACGCAAAAAAATTATTCTATGTTTATCACAACAGTAAAGACGAGAGGTTTTTTTATTGGAAAGAAAAATATTATGTTTGTAAGATTTATTTCAAGAGGAATGCCTTCTTAGAATATTTCAATTTATCTTTTTTAAGAAAAGAATTTTGTTTCAGATCAAATCCTCTCTTGAAATTATATTTTTTTTATCTGCAATGAAAAAAAATACTAGACAGTTTAATGTATACCTGTGTTCTTAATTTTTAATATCTTTGAGTATTTATTTATTTTCATCAACGGTACTTATGATCAACTTGTTTTCACCCAAAAATTTGCTCCTCCTCTATAAAAACCTCATCCCTCCTATATTGACTTACACTGCACCCGTTTTGGGGTAGTGTGAGCAACACAGATCACCTGAAACTCTGAGTGTAGAACAAGGTAATCAAAATCAAAATCTTCTTAAATACCTATACCAAACCTCTCCCGATTTCACGCCGAATAGTGTGAAGGAACCCTCCAACACAACAGCCTCGTTTGGACCATGAAGCCAAGCAAATAAAAGCTAACAGGACAACAATAATTCTCTAATCGCTGCCCTGGGGACTTATGAGAGTAAATTTGACATTCATTTCCGTTATAATCATAGGCTTCCAAAGTATCATCTGTTGCCTGACCAGTCCACCTACAGTATTAGCAGGGAGGATCAAGGCTAGAGTGAATGTGATGAAATGCAAGTAGCCCTAACGAGTGGGCATGTATGTTTGAAATAATTAGTATTATGAGTAAGTATGAAGGTGTGAACTATTTAAAAGAAATGTTATATAAAGATAATTAAAAATGAAAATGAAATGTAGAAAATTAAAATAAAGTTGGCTTATAGTTACAATATAGAAAGTGTGCTTTACTTCTTAAGTAATAAATTTATATATGGGCATAGCCTTTGACAAATGTTTGTATCTTAGATAACATCATGAAAAAAAAACACTACTATACTTGAGAAAATGTAGGGTGGTTCCTGTGACATTTGAAATGTCATATCTCCAAAGGATATCGTTTTTTTACAAATCGAATAGTTTTTTTATAAATCGAAAAATTGTTTTTCTCTAAACTGACGTTTTAATTCCTAATTTTCATTATACTGAATTTCTAATGTATTGTATGATTTGTATCTATCTTTAAATATGTCAAGATCCACTATGAATTAATACTAATGACAAACATTAAATTTTAGGTATAAAAAAATCGAAAATCCAATTATCGAATACCCCATCCTTAGCCAATGCAGACTAATGTAGTGACTTTTGACAAACGTCACCAAATATTATTTGATTTTAACAAACTGTCACATTTTTGTTATTTTGGAACAAGATGTATTAATGTGTCATTAGTGTTAATTTATGTAATGTATTTAACTAAATGACTTGCTATGTATTAGAAGCGAGGTTTATATTAAAGTTGATAAAATAATTAAAATTACTGAACGTCGTTACAAGGTTGTATTGGGTTAAATTTGTGAACTGTCACAGGGACCATGCCACAATTTCTCAAGTATAATGTCTCAAGTATAAAGCCTCACAACACCGAGCGTCACTCTTGACATTCATACGGGAAGAAAAGTACAGCACAAATTCATTTTATGATTTATCAGTCTTATTTTGTTGTTTAACACAGGACTGGCCAACCTACGGTCCGCGGGCTACATGCGGCCCGCGGTCGAATATGACGAATTTGGTCTTTTATTTTATTATTACCATACAAATACGAGTTTATTTACGAATTAATAATTTAGAATTCTAATTCATTATATTACCATACAAATACATTTCGTTGTTGGTTCAATACATGTTTTTTCTTAATATCCAATTGTAGTATCGTCTTTTTTTCGATTTAGACTGATTTAACACTTTCTGTGTATCTCTGCATCTTATGTATAAATTTCGTTGTAAAGTCAGATGTAAAAAAAAATTGGAACAACATTTGCAATTATTCTTATTTATGTGCGGCGCTTGGAAAATTTTAGGTCGTCAATGCGGCCCGTGGGACAATTTGGGTTTGCGAGACCTGGTTTAATAGAATGTTGTAAAATATATCGGTAATCTTTGCAAATGGATTTAAAAAAAATTGTTTTCTATATAGAAGAGCATTGTATTGACAATTAGAGGTGATTCGTTTACAATGAAAAATATCCCAATGGCGAATAAGTCTAAAGAATCTCGAATATACAAAAGCTGATTAATTCAAGACAATCTTTTTTTTTTTTTAATTTATTTCACCTGGCGTGTTTATTGCCATGTGGCAATCTCTTCCAACCTACCAGAAATATGTTTTAATGGGCCCTAAGTGAAAACCAGACTGAAATTCCATTTAAAAAAATCTGGATTCCAGCGGGGATCGAACCCGCAGCCTCCGGATCGGCAGACAAGCGTCTTACCACCAGGCCATGGAGGTCGTCAACTTAGTGAGGGTTGAAGATTTTCTGTAAAAAAAGTAAATCATTCAATATTTTTCTTTTACTCAGAAGTAATAAATTCAATGTTCGTTCGAAACAACTATAATTAATATCAATTATAGGAATACCTTATTTAAATTACAAATACTAAAATAAACTAAAAAAATAATTTATTTAAAGTATAGTATAAATAATTTTAAAGTACATTATAAATCATTTTAAAGTACAGTGTAAATCATTTTAAATTACAGTATAAATCATTTTAAAGTACAGTATAAATCATAAGTATTTTTCTCGTATACTTTTTTGTTATGTATTACACTTTCGTTAAATGACGTATGATCTTAATGCCATGTGGCATTACTTTTATGAGTTTTATGTTTAAGATCTTTTGAACGTAAATAAGGATGTTGTCGTCGATCAAAAACAGTTGAATGTATCTTAGATAAACTGTTTGTTCGAAAGAGATTGATGTACAGCAGATCACCATGTTAAACCATATATAGATAACGACGATCAACGATGTGTACAAAAGAGTTATTTAATTTTATTTAAATTTATTATAATATAAATGGAGCAAAGTTCTATTTATAAAAAAACATATACGAAATAACCAAAAATATTCCAAGTCACATAAAGCCAGCTTTTTACACTAATTTTAATCTCCGGAAACTCTTATTTAATGGGAAAGGCAAAAATGGAATACTTAGCAACAGTGATGTATATAAACTTTTATGTGCTGACTGTGATAATTTCTATATAGGAAAGACAGGAAGATCTTTTGAAAAGAGATTTCGTGAACACAAATCCACCTTAACAAATCCTCTAATTTATTCTGAAATGGCTAATCATTGTCACCGTGAAAACCATACTTTTTCTATCGATGAGGCCAAATTCTTACATATCAGTAGTAACGGGAATAAATTGGACAGATTAGAAGCCCTAGAAATTTCTAAGTCAGTACATCGATCCGAACATCTGGTGAACATATATTGTATATCTTAAAAATCTCTCCGCTCTTGGCCGAAATCGTCCCATACCTCCCTCACACCTCAGCTCCCAACCGTTGAAGCGTGTATATTGGTACCAGTTCGAACATAATTTAGTCTTGTTTGTGCTCCCCTGAAGATGAGGTGAAATCCTTGAGACCGGTAGGGTTATACCGTTACAAAAAAGTGGAATAAACAGTGTTTGATAAAAATAAATTACAATGTCTTTAAACCTCCACAACGTTAATGCCTTAACTATAAACAACATAATATTTAATGTTTTTATAATTAAGATACAAAATACTCTCCTGTCTAGATAGGGGTATACCCACCCTAAAGCAAGTAGTTTACATATTCAAATAACAAAAATATAAAGAAATATACAATGTTTATGATATAAAGCTTAAACATAACAAAAGTAATATAAAATATCTGAAATCAAAAATATATAAAATCCCATCACAATCCTATTGTATAAAAAAGTGTTTAAATTCTTAACATTTTTTTTTCAAAGGATTTTCCCTTACGAAAATGGTACTTATTAATCCATAGGAAAATAACTATAATAAAATATTTTACTTAGATAAAGAAGCACTGTTACTAATACTTTTCAACCAAACTATTATAATATCCTACTTTAACAACCTAGTAAAACGTAGTTTCTACTCTACAGAAGAAATGCGCTGCTTGTACCCAGAACCGGGACGGGATATTTTGGTGCCTGAGGCACCCATTCGAAAACTCGTCCTCACTATAATATAAGATATTTTTCTAGACATTTGCGGAAACGAATAAAACTACTGAAGTATTTTCCCTTAATAACGAAAATGGCGTTTTTTGCTTTTTTGAAAAAATCACCCTCACCCTGTCTTCAAAAAAGTTAAAGTTGGGAACGTTAGTCACATTTCACCATAATAACGAAAGAAAATTTAAATATAAAAAAAATTGATCTTCATTTTTCGATCTTTCAAGGTGGCAAAATCAAATGTAAATTTATCGAAATTGATTTTGTTTAAAATCGATTGTTTATACACACATACCATTACCATTTTCTTGTCGGGATATGCAGAGAGGACAGATCGCAATACTTTGCCATCACGACATACATATATCCTGAGCTTCTTTTACCTTCATAGAACTTCTAGGATTTATCATAATAATTAAATAGGAAAATTTATTTAGCGCCATTTAGAGACCAAACTCTCCTCAAGGGAGCTTCAACTCGACACTCGAACCTAATATTATTGACCGATTAAACCCACTTTTATTGACACATCAATATAGATAATATCCATATCTGACAATCTGTTTTGTTCAAAATTAGATCTAATATTTTTTCTACTTTCCTTTTTATGTTGGTCGATTTTAGCACCCCCTTCAAATAACGCGCTTTGGACCAGTGTTCCAGTTGGCCCACCCTTATCATGGTTCTCTCTATTTGCACCGCGCTGCTTGAAAACATGGGTAATTTATAGTATAATTTCAACCTTCATAAGCAGAACCTCTTTACGCCTAGTTTATCAGAGTATGCAAGCCACAATACAGAACTCTTCATTTTATTAGTGGTACAAATCAAAGTTGGTTCTTTCCCTCTGACGGTATATTAAATAAGAATAATTCATGTTTTTGGCATCCAGTGTTATTGGATGAAAACATCAGTTTGTTAATTTTTTAAAATTTCAATCAATCGATAGTTTAATAAATTGTGAAAAATAATATAATTTAATTAATGTAGTTGCATAAATCATCGTAGTGTAGGGAATTGCCTATTTGAAAATAGTTAAAGGTAAATAAGGTTAGCTTTTTATAACAAATTTGGTAAAAATGAAATTTGGTTCAAAGCGTTCAAAAGCGCAAACAAACTACCACATAAGCCCGACTATAAGGCGAGTTTTTTTTATTTAAAAATACAACACGTAAATAGGGGGGTCGCCTTATATTCGAGTCGCAAAAATAGTCGGTAACAATAAATTCACAACTCGCGATTAGCGAAATGGCAACATTGTAATGAGAGCGTTCAAAAGGCGTCATTGTTTACACATAGCCGGTGCGTAGTAATTTCTGACAATTTTTGAGGTGTTTTTTTTAACTGTACCTCGTTTTGCATCTTTGCTACCTAAAAAAATATTATGACTGACCATATTGAAAGACGAGGAGCTCAAAAAAAAACAAGTGAATCAAGGTATACGCATAAGCTATGATTCCAATTTTAAGGTTATGGTGGTACGTGCTGCAGAAACCACCAACAACTGTGCGGCTGTCAGACAATTCGGTATCACGGCAAATAATATTAACTGTACTTTGTTTTAATAAATATTTTTCGATAAACATTTTGCATTTTATTTTTCGTAATATTATAATGGTGAGGGAAAAGTTTTTTTCTCCAAAAAGCAGATTATAAAATAGGGGTCGCCTTCTAATCAGGGTTATCCTATAGTCGGGCCAATGCGTTATAATAATTCCTGTTGAGAAGTTACATACGATATTTTATAACAATGAAAAATGTATTTAATTGAAATATTACTCAAGAAAATAAACATTAACCAACAATAAATATTAACCATTCAATAAATGTTACGCAACAATAATAAAACTTGCAATAATAAAATAAATACATTAAAATGACGAAAAATACACTATGGTCGAATAGAACTGATTAAGAAAAATACTATGAATACAATAGAATATTGTACACAGCTTTAGAGAATCCAAATATCTAAAAAATATAATAAATCATAATTTAGTTAAAAAAAATAACAGAGACATATGTCCGAGCGTGTAAGTGATTTCTTCCAATCAAAAAGCTTTTGTCATATACTTGTTATTGGTAGCCATGACTATGTCTTTAACATGGTGAATGAAAAAATATTTGGATAAAAAATTAATCAATGCATTATTAATGACCGAGTAAGTAGATTAGTAACTCTGCATTAAGTTGTGCTTGAATCTTAGACATTCTTTCGTGGAAAATGTTCGATGAGATTTGATTGAATGAGTTAAACACAGAAAAAAAAGATAATAAATAAAGTGACCATTTATACAGCGCCGTTTTGAGAGCAAACACTCATCATGGACTTAACTTGTAACTAATGTAAAAATTTAAAATAAAATTTTAACCTTAATCACTCTTACTTGGAACTCGAGCCCACTATTATTGAAAAAGATTTCTTTGTAGTTCGTCTTTCAACAAAATGTTGTGCCAACACTTTGAATACTGGAAATTCATTGAAATCGAGAATAATTAACAATGTTTCAATGTATAGGGTCTTTCAAATTGAGCGGTTTTTTTAATTCTTGGATAAAACACAGATGGCGTATTGAACTTGCCTGGGTTTTGTGACATTTGAGAAGTGTATTGTATGACATTTATAAAAATAGAGTCGTAACAGGTTCAAATTGTTGAATTATTTTATGTATTGTAATCTCCGGAAACGGTGATGTTAATTGGCCACCAAGATCATGTGATCTGAAACCGTTGGACTATTTTATCTGGTGTTACGTGAAAAACCAGGTCTAAAATAATGACTTTCAATCAATTCCTAAGCTGAAGGACGAAGTTATTCGCGTTATTGGTGAGCTAGAACCGTAATTGTGCCAAAATGTCATCGAAAATTTTGACAAAAGAGTGGACATCTGTGGAGCTAGAAGAGGTGGACATTTGGCGGATATTGTTTTTTTGTGTTTGAATGTCATACAATATACTTCAATTACCAATAAAAAGTTTTTTGAAATCAAAGCAAATTGTGTGTTTTATTCAAGAATTAAAAAAATAGAATTAAAAAAGAGCTCAATTTAAAAGTCCCTTTATAAAATGTTACTCGAGATCAAATAATACATATAGCTGTGTTTCTCGTTATCGATACTGTGTAACTCGTTACCGAACAAAAGGCTGTCTGGCGAATTTTAATTGAATTGACAGTTACATTGGTAGAATGACAAGAGTGATGAAAGGGATGATGAGGCAGGGTGACGGGTGACAGGAAATAGTGACAGTAAACATTACAAGGTATGATGGCGTTGTAATACCATGGCGGGGTGAAATTTAATCGATATTGACTTTCGTATACACATTTAGTATATGCGATATCTTCATGTGTAAAAAATGAGGGTTTGGTATTAAGGGTAGGCATGGAATAACTGAAGAGTGATTATGAAAAACCCCTATTTTCAGGAGATGTATGTAATGTTGAATGCAATATTTCTCTGGGGATTTTTAAACTATGAGGATGTAATTCACTTGTACATCGTACAATCTAAGGAGTTTATTGCCATGTAGTAACCTTACTCAACCAATTAAAAAATTGTTTAATAAACGTTAAAGGAAAACCAGACCATAATGAAATGCATGTGAATTTAAAGCCAATGAAAGTATGATTGGATCATAAATAGAAGCCTGGGAAATCGTAGATGTTTTATAAAAAAATGTATAGATTTGGAAGAGATTAAGGATCGATATGAAAGTCTGGCGTTCTGTCCTCTCTGTCAGACCTGATAGAGAAGTGGCGTGATGGTATATGTATGTGTTTATGTATTTTAAATTTAACTATCATAAAGAAAAAGGAAAGGAAAAAAAAACACTTTTGGATCCCTCTTTTTAAAATTAAGAAAAAAATACATGGAGGAAGTTTTATGGTTAAACTGTAGTAACAATGTCTGAAATGTTTGAAGTAAATTAAATATAAATTTTGAATAGAAACGATTAATTTAAATCATTTCCGCTAATTATTTTGAATTAACTTTAAAAAATTATTTCTGCAAATTATGAAAAACAAGCAAAAGCCCTATTTCGTTTCTAAAGTCGTACTTTCATCCCCCTCCCCACTTTTTTGTTAGTATTTAGTATTATACTTATTGTTTACACACCTCCTTTCTCTACCCCTGAATGTCCCAGTTTTGCCGACGTGTTGTTGATACTTCTTGAAAACAGTTTACTTTTTGGAACTTCAATGTGACGGTAAGGGTTGATGGGGTTAAGAAGGGGTGGTAAATGTGGCCTAGGGATCATATTGGATTTTCAAACGTAAAGTTATTCTTATGAAATAAAACAAATCGCGGCTTCTCAAGAAAAGTGTCAAATAAGATTAATACATTTCTTGAATCTTCGAAAAGACTATAGTTTCACTTTGTGGTGCCATTTTTTTACATAAAAGGAAAAAAATAAGGAAAATAAAAAAATAATTTTATATTTTGTGTTCACCACAGGTTTAATTTAGGTTCACAACCAGTTTCGAAGACCACCGTCTTCTTCGTCAGGTGAATATAAACTAAGTTACTAAAATATATTCTGTACAAGTGTAAATAACCTAATATAAAAGAGGTGAGGTAGGGGGAGTGTAGGGGGTAGAGATGTAATAAAATGGTGAATGAGGCGGGGAAAAAAATATTTGAAAGTGAATGTAAATCTTTAAGACCAGGGGGGATTTTAAATTGGAAACATATTAAGCAGAGGGCTATTATGAAAATTGGTTTGGTTATTGATGATATTTAGACTTAATTTTATTTTATTTTACTTATTTTCTTCCTTTTATGTAAGATCAATACATTTTACAGGAATGCTAAAGTAAATGAGATGTTGTAAATAATTATATTATACTGACACATGCATGATTTAGTAGGCTGTGTCTGTTCCTCATAAATTTGATGACCTGCGTTATCTCTGGAAAGTTAAATATCTTTACAAATTAATTAATTAATTATCAGCCTCATCCCCATGATTTATTTGGTTTATGAAATAATTCCAAATCTAATTAAATTACATCTCTCATTCAGTTTGCAAATAACTCCCAAGAAGATGACAGATGCGATTCTGTCGAAAGCTCGGAGACAATTATCTCAAACTACGCGGATAAACCGTAAAACCAAAATGACATATTCATTCATCCGTGAAAATCTTAAAACAATATATATATATATATATATATATATATATATATATTATATATATATATATATATATATATAATATATATATATATATAT